>JAPDSC010101799.1:0-15654 GCA_026290005.1 Latrodectus geometricus | reverse complement strand
GGTCTGAACTTATAAAATCCTTAAGAGCTAATTTACATTTGCCCTAAAGTTTTCATTATGTTGTTCTAATATCTCTCGTTTATATATATGTTTTTTCTTCCATTTATCGATTCTAAGTATCTTATTGTTAAATCAATTATACGATTTGGCTTTTAAGTCTTAATTCTAATTAAATATCTAATTATGAAAATAAATATTTTGTATTTATATTTTTGTGTATGTTAGTAATAAACTTTTTAAAAATTAATTAAAAATGATGATAATCTGGCGAAAACGCTGTAATTTAAATTATATACTTCCAAATTCATTTGACTATCTTTAAAAGGGTCAGAAAATTAATAAAAAAATTAAGTGACAATATATTCATTACATATTTTTATGAATTTTATTGTTAAACTTAGCACTATATATTTTAAAAGTTGCTGCATATCTTTTGCATATTTATTTTCATGCTGTTATATATAAAATTGATTTTGCTTAACTTATTAAATTTTTCATGACTAGATGCTTTTCATTTAATATGATCTCTAAAAATTAATTAAAGCAGTTATTTTGTAAAAAAAATCAATTTAAAGCAGTTAAAATGCATGTTAGAAATATGTATAAAATATTAAGTTTCTTTATTCCAAATGTCAAGGAAAATAAACCATTTCAATGGAAGTTAAAACTGATTTCATAATTGCTTTTCCATTTATGCTTTACTTTTCTGAATCTTAGATAAAAAGCGCTAATTTTGAAATGGAAAAGTAATTTATAATAGATGATGCTTTTGTGCTTATTTATATTTTAGTGAAGTTGTGAATAACATAATAATGTTTTTAAACTTATAGAGAAAGAATCTGCGCCTACATTTACAAAGAAGTTAACTGATATATCTGTGACAGAAGGTGAAAATGTAGAATTTACTGTCAAACTTACAGGAAAGCCCAAAGTAAAGTGGTTAGTTTTTCTTATCAATTTCTTTAATTTTTCAAATTAATTTTTAATTTTGAACTAAATTTTTACACTTACATGAAGTAACTTAAATTAATTTAAATTATGAATATTCAGTTTTAATTAATGAATTCTTGTATTACTCTTTATTTGGTGAATGATTAAACTTTAGGTCAAAAGATGATGTGGAGTTAAAAATAGACAACAAGCATTTTGAATACAAAAAAGAAGAAGCGGATGATTCTCTTACATTAGTTTTAAATTGCGCAGAGCCAGGTGACAGTGCAAAATATACATGCACCATTACCAATTCATCTGGTTCAGCATCTACAAGCAGTAATTTGACAGTGAAAGGTAATTAATTTATCCTCATATTCAAATTATGTCTTTAGTTGGGTGATATTTTTAATGAAACTACATTCTTATATATACGTTTCTTTGAATTAATCTTGTTTCATTAAAGATTTGTTTCTCCCTCAATTATTTTTGTTATATTTTTTAAAATCAATGAAAATTATGTACCAAACTTCTTATAGTGCACAGTTTATATGGAATTATTTTTTAATTTTATACTAAAATCTTGTAAGATATTTAATATAAAATTCAAAAGTTGTAATTTGTAAGTTATTGTCATTTTTTGTGGATTTTTTTATTTTTAAATAAATAACTTGTAAGCAAAAGAACTTTATAATTTTTATTAAATACTGTGAATGTACATGTACTTATATATTTCCTTAAGTATATCTCAAATAGCAGAAATGGACTAATTGAATAATAATAAGACTTATAAATTATTTTAAATTAAATAAAATTATTAAAAATAGATATAAAATTCTTTGTACTGTAAAATTAAAATATTGTCTTGAAATTTTATCACAAATAAGATTTTAATTCCAAATAAATGAAAAAGTATCATTAAGATTTATGATGAAAAAATTTAAATAAATAATGCCGGAATTGAAAATTAATTATTTATTTTGAATCAACATGTAATGTAAACTTTTGAGAAAAAGTTCTTTGGTTGATTAAAATATTATATGCTCTTTTTTCCTCTTTTTTGCATTCAATTTTACTTAAATTCAAAAATACAAGTGAAAATTTTAAATTTCTAATAGTTATCATAAATAATTATATTCTCTAGGAGTGGAATATAATTTTTTTGTAAACGAAATGAAATTGTTGATAATAAGAATATGATAATCTGTTTTAGCTATACTAACAATTTATGCTTGTTTCTGTTATGCAAGTTTCTATGAAATTGGTTTTGTTTTTACAAAATTGTTTCAGTATTATACTGGAACATACAATTATTTTTTATCATATTTAACATAATTGATGAAGCTATTGCGCCCTAAGCATTTTTGACAAATAAAGTAGGGCAAATTATTGTAAAATACTGTATTTCTGAGCTATGGTATAAATAATAAGCATTTAAATGTGTTTCAGATGACAATCCTATTAATATTAAAAATGATTTAACTTTTAATATGCATCGATTAATAAAATTGTTAACAAATTATTTATTTTACTCTATTCTATACTGAACTTGAATTTTTAAATAAAAGTTATAAAATTAAAATTATTAGCTCTAGCTTTTTAATTAATTTATTCAAAGAGGAAAATTAACATTTATGTTTATATTTTTCTCTTCAAAACTTGATTTTATGTGTTAAAATTTAATTTGTCTCTTTCCTTTTTTATTCTTTGCAGCTGTGTACTTTAAAAAACTTTATTCAATCAATGTCAGTAATCATTGCACTGTTTTTATGAAATTTATGTTAGTTTTACCCAAATTACCGAAATCATACTAATGGTATTAGAGTGCTTTGATAGTAGAAGATTGGAGATGTGTTTTAATTTTTGGCATTCAAACATCATTCATTGAAATATAAAAAGTAATATTTTCATATTTCAGCTGAAGAAAAGGCTCCTTCTTTCCAAAAAGGACTTAAAGACATGTCTGTGAAAGAAAATGAAACTGTTAACTTCAATGTTAAATTTTCTGGAAAACCAAAACCAACAGCTAAATGGTAAGTTTTTAATATTTATATTTCCTATCTTTTGACATCTGTTATAAAATTATTTTTGATTTATTATGAACAAAACAAAAATATATATTATTCTTAATTATGCACTGTCTGGTCGGATTCATTATGACCAAATAATAATAAGTAATTAATTGGCCTGTTTTATTTTTGCTTTGATACCATAACAATTTTGCTAAGAATTACCAATATACAATCTGGAATTGCAATAAAGAATCTTATGCCATTACTATATACTTGGTAAATAATAAAAGTTCAGTTGTGTGAAATGTCATGGCTGAAATTAAACAATGTCATATTTCTTTTTGAACTTCATAGAAAACATGTTAAGTTACACTGATATTTAGTCATATTAAAAAGTCTTAACTAATTGCAAGAAATCTTTCTTGTGTACCTCAAACTATTTCTGCACATTGTAAGTTTTGTGTTGTGGAAAATTCTCTTATTGAAAATATCAAATCATTGGAATATTCCTCCAAATTTGATTATCAATTAACTATAAGTATGTTATGCTCGGATATATAACTGGCAAAATAATAACCAAATATAAATTGTGTCTCTAAAACATACCAGGAAATTTTTTTCAATATCAAAATTTTTCCTTACCAACTTAAAGCGTTGTACTCATGCATGTGGGATCTAAACTTTTGGATTGCTTCTACTGTATTCTCAATTTGCTACTTGTATGATGCTGCTGGAAATGTGTTTTATAAAATTATATGATTTACTATCATTTCTTGCCTGCCCTGTTTTTTTTTTTTTTTCCATTAATTACAGATAGCAACAGTGTTCCAATTATGTTTGCATAGTCTTTATATATATGTAATGCAATGTTTTGCAATATCAATATGTAATGATTTGAGATTATTTGGTTCATTTCTTAAATTTGCAGTCAACTGATTCACGATTGTCTCTTGAAAATCGTTCTAATCTTCCTGAATATCAAGAAATTATTGGTTCTTTCAAAAAATTATGTGTTCAAGTTTTGTTTTCTTCCTTGTTATCTAGTTTTTAAATTTTTTAATAGTTACTATTTTTGTACTTTTCATTGTTTTATTGATGTTCACTTCATTGCCCTGCATACTAATAATCATCCTATTATGTATAATTATGATATTAAATCATGTCATTTACATTAAGCCTTCCTAAACAAATCATTTATATGGACATGGTAGGTTATTTAAGTGATTAGTTTTCTAAAAGGAGCTTGGCTTTAAAATATGTGTTATGTGTTTATAACTATTCAACCACTTAGTGTATATTTCATAGTATTTTAAAATAGTTCAATACCTAAAACATATCTTTAAAACTAAGAAGTGGATATATTGTTTATATTATCGATAATGAAATGTTTTTCCTATATGGCATCATGTTCAGTATATTTTATTTTATACTATATTTTTAAGATATTGTACTGTATATAATCAATAAATTTCTTATTTTTAAGTATATTCATTTAGTCATCATGATGCCAGATTTTAGTATTAGATAATGCCTGACATTTATATATATGTATATAATACTCTTATTCATTATTAAAACTGAGTTTAATTTAATCTCAAAAGTCAGAATGAGTCTAAATTCATTATGCATAATGTAGTATTTTTAATGTTTGATCAATATCGAAATTCTGATGTATTCATCATTCAAAATTGTGAAATTTATTGGTAAAAATCCTTATATTAAAAAATTTATCGCACGACTTTCTGAACGAATATACTGTTAAAATTAGATCGTTTCTCCTAAAAACTCTATATTTTCATATTTAGAAAAATTTGCGTAATAATTTGTTTATATAATTGTTTTTGAAAATCCCATAGATTAGTTTCATTTTATAAAGATGTAGTTAAGGTTTCATTATCTTTGTTTCTTGCTATTTTTTTTAAATGTTGTATTTATTAAAGCTTAGTTTTCATTTTCTTTCAGGGATAAAGATGGTGCTGAATTGACCATAGACAATAAACACTTTGAGCTGAAGTATGAAGAAGCTGAAGATTCTTTAACTTTGATCTTAAATAAAGCCACAAAGGAAGACGCTGGAACATACTCTTGCAAAATCGCAAATTCTGCTGGAACAGAGAAGACAAGCAGCAAATTGGAAGTTGTTGGTAAATTTCACTTTCTGTGTTAAGTTAATGTATAACAACAAGATATGATATTACAAATTTAAGTATATAAATTAATATTATACATTTATAATTTTAATTATTATTGTAACACATATTTAATAATTTTTAATAAATGAATAAATTATATGAAAATTTTAATTTGCTGTCCTTATTTCTGTATAGAAAGAAAAATACTAAGAATTTTTTTTATTCTTTTAGAAACTGATAAATCACCTACATTCTTAAAAAAATTGAATAATCTTTCAACAGTAGAAGAAGAGACTGTAGAATTATCTGTTGAATATGAAGGAACTCCAAAGCCCACTACTGTTTGGTATAAAAATATTTTATTAAGTTCATTTTACAAAATATTTACATGTGAAATAATTTTCAGAGCAATTTTTTATGGCTTTATTAATCCAATAATGAATTTAAAAAATAATTTTTTTAAATAATATTTTATAATAAATTAAGAATTATTTTTTAATTTTTTAATGAATTAAAAACTAATTTTTTTTACTTGATCAGGAAAACAGTTCTATGCATGTTAGTTGCCAAAATATTTAAGTGAAGTTTTTGTTCTGTATTTCAAAGAGAAAAGAAACTGGAAAACAAAGTTGAATATTAATTAAATTTGTAGCTTTTAGCTTTTGTGTTTTCTTGATATAATATTTTAAAGAATTAAGATGAAGTTTTAATGAGTAATTGATTAAATTGTCATGTAAACTAAATAGACACACACACATATATTTATACTATAAAAGTTTTGCAATTCAACTTTATTTATGAATTCTTTCAAAGTAATTTCCATGATGTTGAATACACTTCTCCATGTGATAAAACCAGTTTTTAAATCATCTTTAAAAGTTTCACCCTGATGTGAAACATTTGTTATCCTAAGCTCTCAGATTTTGTCACTATCAAATCGTTTTCCTTCTAGCTTCGTTTTCACGTGTAAAGCATGGAAAAGTCATAGGAAGAAAAATCTGTTTAATATGGGAGGAATTTTCTAGGAATTTCATTCCAGAATTGCTAAATACTCAAAGCAGGCTTTGGAACAGTTAACTTGAGTGATGTCGTGGTAGCGAAACCAAGTGTCCATTCCTGATTTTTGTCGCAGGCTTTTCATGGACTGTATGACTTTATGAAGACACTGTTAACAGCTGTGTGTTTTTATCATCAAACAACATTTGTTTGTTTTGAACCTTGGTAGGCATATAATAATAGTACTACTAAATCGTGTCTATTACAGTGCAGTTCACATATCTATATTGTCCCTTATCAAATAGTTTCACCATCTTTTTTTTACCAAGTCATCTGCTTTAAAATCAGATTATGTAACCAAGAGACAATGAAGTTTCTTTATGTGTAGTTGTTACCGTGAAAGTCCGAAATCTGGAGAATGTCGACATTCGCTGGTGAATGTCAACATTCACATAGTCGCTTGGTGTATGTCCGAAATATTTGCTAGATATCCTCATTTCTCACTTACACCGGCAAATGTCGACATCCACAATTCACTAATGGTGAATCTTGAATATGCGTTTCATCTCTCCGTATCCGGAGAGGAGAAATGCAGATTTGCATTTTCTTATCTCAATATTTCAGGCGTGAAAAACGTCACATGTGTGACGTAACTTATCGCCTTTCTTAGAAAGGAGGAGTGACCAATCACGGTGAGTAGAGGATTTTCAGAGTATAAGAAATATTTGCATCATAAGCTCAACTCAGCAGAATTTGGGGAGCGAATTTCGCCTCTCTGTTGACCTTGTGTTCCAGCAAAACACAACGTGCTCTAGGCCGCACCTCCTTGTTGACGTTGCCTTCTGTTATCTCCTTTTCGAGCTCTTTAATCATCTTTTCAAATTCCACCAAAGCTTGTCTGTGATTGTCGACATATACCGGCGATGTCCGAAAGTGCAAGAAATGTAATCAATTGTACGGTCTTTCACCAACGTTTTTGGTATGTGTTGACATTCACCGGTGAATGTCGACATTCTCTGATTTCGGTCTTTCACGGTAACATAGTGACTCATAATGAAATTAATTGATGGTATATGAGGGTATAAAGTCTTCTATCAGCTGATACATCACTTACCAATATTCTTAAAACATTTTTGTTACATATTTCCTTCTGTTGCTGATTTTTGCAGATTTCTGTCTCTTTCAGAATCCTCCAAAGTAAAATGTCCTCTTTTGAATTTCTTGTACCACCTGAATATATGTGTATGATGATGGCAATTATTATTCAATGCAAGTGTCCTTTCATTATGCACTAATCTACTCTTATACCACATATAAAACTATACCTAAAAATTGTCCTATCTCACTATGCGACCACAATGCCATAATCTGCATTTTAAACTGTCTCTAAAAATGATCTACTGAGACATGTAGCTTGTATAGTAGCCAATGGCTAGTATACAAGCTTGGACATGTTGAAACATACTAAAACCTGCAGCCTCTTGAGATTTTTTTATTAAATCATATTACAAATTTTTTATAGTACCCTTTGTATATGACTTTATTTAAATGACATTTACATTTCATTAAAATGAATTATTTATGCAGTTAGAATTTAATTAAAAGTTATTAATTTTTAGAATCATTAATAAAATAACATTTATTTTCTCTTTGTGCATAAAAATATTTAGTTTCGTTATTAAAGAAATTAGAATTATTGTTATATTTTCATACAATCAGCTTATACAGTTTGCAACAATGATAAGCAAATGTTTCCATTTTTTGTCCATGCTAAAAGAAATGCATTATGTATAATATGAAATCTGACAATTATTTGTAATATGCAAAATAAATCATTCACAAAGAAAAGTAGAAACACCTGTACAAAAAAGAATAAAAAAACATAAGTATGCATGAAACAAAACATAAGTAAACCAAAGAAAATATTAATTAAGTTGTATTAGCAACGCTGGAAATTTCAGTTATTACTAATGTCTATGTATACATTCCCAAATACTTGGATAACAAAATCAAGTGGTAAACGTTTTTTTTAATACAATGAATTTTTTTAACAGTTTTTCTGAACTCACATTTTTTTATCTCTTATATTTGTATACACATCATTTAATGTATAACACAAATTAAATTATATATTCATAATTATTTACAGCATGTTAGTCATGTATGAAATGTCAATGTTAGATACATCGTTTGATCAGTATTAAAAAACAAGAAAGAATTTTAACAAAGAACAAGTATAGATTTTAATCTTTTGCTTTTATTATTTTGGGTTAGAGAAATTAAGTTAAATGATAAGTTCAATTGACCTTATTTTTATTTAAAAAATTAATAAAAAATATTGATATTATCATTAGAATTAAAATTAGAGAAATTTCATTTTTATGTCAATAAAGTGATTTTGAAGCTTAAAAAATTTGAAGATAAAATGTTGGCATTACATTTGAATAAAATATGTTTTGACTTGTTACCAAAAGTATTATTACAACTATTTATTAACTACTTTAATGATAATGTGAATTTTAGCATATATTAACTTCAAATTAAGTACTTTTTATTTCTGTGTAAAGTTTTATATAGGTGGAAGTGTGCGTTTTACAAAAATATTACATAAATATAGTCATGCTTTTTAATCTCATAACAATGATAAGGATAGATAATTTTTCTTAAAGAAATTGTATACCAGTAAGCACATGGTTTTTATTGTATTACTTTGCACAGAAATATTGTTTAAATAATGCTGATGTTTTATACTTATTTAAAATAGTACATTTTAATGAACTCTAATGATCAATGTAAATGAATTTTTCTTTTAAACTGAATTATATGTATTTTTATGCATTCTATTTGCAGATTTTTGCTTTATAAATTTAGTATTTTAAATCAATATTTAGATAACATTATATATATTTCTTTTACTGATATGAATAGTGTTAAATTATTTTGAAGGAACAATTATTGTGTTTTTATTTTTAGTTATACCACATATTTTTTAGATTATATTTTTATCTTTTCAATGAACAGTTTAATAGTTCATAAATTATCAGCGTTTAAAATTCTCTCTCCCTAGACTATTTTGGGTGTTTAATGGGATACTTTAAGCATTATTTGAAAATGTTTTTCAATAAATATGCTCATGTATTAAATTAAGATTAAATTGATTTTTTACATATAACCATCAATGTATTTTTATTTATTTTGCTGTTATTTTCTCTTTAATTTTCAGAGTTTTTCTAATTTAAAATTAAATTGTAATACCCCTTATATTTAATACAAGGTAATGTAATACATGATATATTAGTCTATAAATATAATAGAAACTAAAAATTTGTAAATAATTTAGCAGTTTTTTTTTTACTATAGAAAATTTGACTTAAAAAATTATTTTATTAAATATTGTTAGCAGTATTATGAAGTAATAAATTCAATAAGGATGCAGAGTTATCTTAATAACATTTAAAATCTTTATTAATATTGATTTAAATTTTTCTAAATTGTAAGCATTTTTACTATGCATCAAATATTTATTTTAAATAAAAAAAGTTTATTTTATGTATTCTTTGATTTCATCTATATTCTTTCTATTTTCTGATATACATTTATTTATTATATTTACTGATTTTTGCACTTTTAAACTATAAATATTTACTGTAGTCTATTCAAAAAATATTTTTTCATAAAAGCTAAATATATTCTGAATAATATTTAATTTTACAATAATTCAGGAAGAAGGATGGTAAAGAGATAAAAATTGACGATGATCATTATGAATTAACTACAGATGACAAATCAGAAACTTTGACTATTAATGAAGTTACAGCTGAGGATGCTGGGACGTATACTTGTACAATTACTAATTCGGCTGGATCAGAAACAACTTCATCTGAAGTTACAATAAAAGGTTAAATACTTTGTTTTTTTTATTTAAAGTAGTACTAGAAAATTAAATTAAAGTAGTGTTAATGTGATTGTATAAAAATATAAATTCAAACATTAGAATGAAATACATTAATTCTTACACTAGGTTGAAATTTTTTTAAAACTTTTTATGAAATGTAAAGTTACATACAAAAGATTACTTGTTTCAAAATCGATTTTTATATGCTACTGTTAAAGTGTGAAACCCATTATTTTATAAAAAAAAACTAAGTATTTCATAAAATAACTAGAAAATTAAATTAAAGTGTATACAATTATTGAATTCTATAATTTAATTAGGTATTCTATGGAATGAAGTTTACTCGTTCTTTAAAGTATGAAATATGGTTCTCAGACTTTCTTTGAACTGGTTCTAGCTGTTTTTAGTCAATTTTGAATCACTTATAGCTGTTTTATAATAATATGTGTGTATGCTTCACTCTGTTGTTTTTAGACATAGATTTTAATAGTGTATTTATATTAGTATTTGACATTTAGGATTGTTTACAAATATTTTTCAATCTATTTTCAACCAATGACTTCTGCATCAATGAAGACCAGACTGTAAATAAAAGAGATTTAAATTTGTATTAAAAAACATGGGACAAAGGAAAACAGTGCTGTATTTTGTTGTGAAAATTTTTTAACTTTGAAAGAAGAAGTAAAATTGCTGAAACAGAAGAAGTAGTTTGTGTATGTTGGATACCTAGCATTATAATATCTTTAAAGTTCAAGGTATAGAAAATTTAATTGTACCAGTAACAGGTGTGAAACCTGATATAATATTTTATTGCTCAAGTGATTTGCTCTGATATTTTATATGAAACACGTTTTTCATTGGATATGGTGGTAAAGACTGATGCGTGGTAAAAGAAACTCGTCAGTCTAAAAATGTTTCTTATAATAACATAAACTCGTTATTTTGTTGGCAAAAATGACTAGGGTGGAAAAAAAGCATTGTGGTTAAGGCCATGGTGTTTCCACATCTGAATTCAAGGTATCAAGTCGATCTCATTGATTTTCACTCTCAACCTGATAGAAATTATTTTATTTTTGTCACTTGATAAAGGTTGTTATTTTAGTATTTCTTCAGACAAAAAGAGTGGACGAGATCGCAATGAATTTACTCAAAATATTTTTATTTGGTATTCCATGTGTCATGCAATCTGACAACAGACGCCCTGCAATAAACTTATGGACCCATTTAAAATAACATGACTGGAAAAGATTGTACAGGTCAAACTTACACATAGTCAGAGTCCAGGTAGTATCAAGGGGGCCAAACTAGATGGAAAAAACATGTTAACAACTTGGATGAAAGACGACCAATCTACTTCATGAAATTATGGCCTTAAATTTATTCAGCTCATGAAAAAAAGGGGTTGTGTTTAGCTCACAAGTCTATGTGGCTCCTAGTGTTGGACTATCCACAATTCTTATTCCAAGAGAGAAGTTTGGTGCAGTGGAGGATGTGAACAGTTTGAAAATGCTTTAACTGTTCTGACTGTATGTCTTGAACAGGAAGATGCTATTTTTGCTAAAGCCTATACCTTTACCTTTACCTTGCTAAAGCCTACTATTTACCTTTGAAAGAAACTGTAAAAGTGCCTTTTGAGCATTTTAAAGATACACTATCGAATAGAGCTAAAATTATGGCTTGTATGTTAAAAAATTTGAAAAACAGCTTATTTTGCTTTAAATGTAAACAGCTGACCCATATTATGTTCAGAAGTCTGTTATAAACAATATAAAATAGAAAAGAAATTCTGTACTTGTGTCTATATAAAATAAATATTGAGAAAAAAGACAAGAAGCTAAAGAACGTTTGAGAATTCAACTTACGAAAATGAAATTGTCTGGCAAAAAGTTTTCTGGGATGGCTGTAAGAACTACAGATTGAATTCCAGTTTCCGAAGTTAGTAGGTAAAAAGGAAATGATTGATAGGAACAAGAAATGGCTAAATAAAACAATTGTTCTCTAGATTTTTGTTCAGTACATGTGAGCAAGAATTTATCTCTATTGAAGAAGTTCCTAATATTGACACAGCGCTTCAATCTGTTGTAACAGCTCAAAGTTGTAGAACTGGTCAAGGATTTTAAAAGTGCTTGTGTAAAAAATGTGTAATGTGTGCTTGTTTAAAAAATATGCATTGCAATTTAAAGTATCATTATATCTTGTTCTAATAAATAATGAAAACTAAAATAAAACTGTAATAAAAACTTTTATAAAATTGAAACTAATATTCACTTTCATTTTTGTTTGAAATGTTTATAGTGTCTTAATGAAGCAACAGTTTTTCTTCCTAACTTGTATTTTCGATAATATTTAATTATAATTATTTGTGCTGCCTTTTTTCCCCTTACTGTTAAATTAATGTTAGCAATATAAGTAATAATGAATTAGGTCATCTGATTTTCCTTATTATTTAACTAGTAATCTGCGATGGAGTAAAATGTTTTTTTGAGATTTTTTGCTATTAAATTATAAAGAAACTTTCATATTGTTTATTTTTAACGTTCAATTATTAATTAATTTTTTCTTAGAATAATCAGGCAATGTATAAAATTTTACACTTGTATACTTTAACTGACTTGTCTCATAAAACTCCTTTTTATTCCCTGAAATAACTGAATCATACACTTTAATAGTTGCATATACTAATAACTGAATGTATGCATATAGAATGCATGTTTATTTTCCCCATATATTTATTTAACTATAAATTAATAAATATAAGAAAGCGTTTTTGTGCATAAAATTCTTCTGGGAATCTAGTGTTTCTTTTTAATCTGTATACCAGTGATATACACATACATATAGAGATATAATTTATTCTTTTTATATGAAATGTCTTATTTAGATTAAAATGAAAAAAATTTCTTTTTAATCTAAATGAGAAAGAGATAATAATATTTATTCATATTCATAAAGTACTGAATTTTATTGCAAAATATATTTAACTTTGTCTGAATATATTTTATGAAACAAGAAATTTTAATTATTATAACATGCATTAATATTAAAAGGACATATGATAGTTCAAAACTTTGAAATGTTAAAATACAAACATTAATATGAATAATTATAAACTTTTTGAAAATATTTCGTTATTGATGATAAAATTCAATTCATCAGCATTATTATTTGAATTAATTGTTATCATTTTAGAAGAGAAAAGTGCTCCAAAATTTTTGAAAGGTTTGAAAGATCAAAATGTTAAAGAAGAACAGACAGTCAAATTCAATGTTAAAATATCTGGAAAACCAAAACCCTCTGCTAAATGGTAAGGAAATGCAGAAAAGTGTTTTATGTATTTATAATTATAATAATTACATATTAATTTCAGCAAATAATATTTACATTTATTATGTAGGAATTGTATGAGATATGAAAACTCTATTTTGATTGCCAATTATTAAATGAAATCATTCTTTATTTCTTGTTTGATGTACAGTAAATTCTATAAAAGAGAAGCAAAAAAATTTCATTAATAATTGATATATGAAAATTATAAGAAAATATTTCAATAAGCATGCAATGATAAATCTTGTATTTTTGAAAAACAAAATTCCAAAATGATATTCTGTATAAATATAAAAATTATCCCGAAATTTAATAGAATTTACACAAGGTATTCATCATAAAAAAGAATTTCAAGATTAATCTACATATCCTAAAATCAGACTGAATAAAAAACAATGAAGTGTAAATAAATTAGAAGGTTCATTGGATATGTGCTATACATTTATATATCAATTTAATTGTAAAAAATGTAGCTGATAATTAAATTTTTTCTGTTAGTTATGCTACAAATGTTACCTTTATAATTGATTTTTTTTTTTTTTTTTTTTTTTTTTTTGCTTGAAGACATAGAGAGATATATTTAAATAAATATTATTATCTTCCTGTCTATTTATCTGATTAAATTTTTTATAACTAAACAGTTTTCTATTTGTTTCATTTCTTGCTGCATTAATAACTTATTTCAAAGCAAATCATGTCAGAAAAATTTTCATAGTATTTAGTTTATGAAACTTAAACTTATCTTGTGTATTTAAGTAATTTATCATTCAATAATTTTATACAATGGCTTTTATAAGTTATTCTTGGCTACTAACTTTTCAGAAAAGTCACTCAAATCATTTACATAGTCTCGTTCAAGAGTAATATATTCATTCTGAACTTTTTTTTTTTTTTTTTGCCATTTTGGTAAACTCATTTCTTTGGTTCCAAAATTGGCTTCAATTTTAAGAATCACTTCTTTTGACATTCTTCATAACATTCTTTTCACATCTATTATCAAGTTTTAATCGTGGGAAGCTGATTCAAGTAAATAAGGGGAATGCAATGGAAATTTAAAATGAATTCATGTAGGCTTACTTTTGTTTTGATTAATTTGTAAAATGAAGTATTTTTTGTGGGTGATACAATACTTTCTTCTTTATTTGAAGTCCTTTTTCTCAATTTCTATCTTCAAATGTGCCATTAATGTTGTGTTGTATTTGCTATTGGCAATTCTTTTTTAAGTTAATTACTAGATAATCTCAATACCGGCACATCTCAATATGGAGAAGGTAAAAAATTACCATCTGACCTTTACCTTTTAGTTTACTCTCAGTCAGTTTCACCAGTTGCCAATCACTAAGCTGACTGCTTGTTTGGGTGTGTATTGAAATAACAGATTAATAAATCATCCATTGTCACATACTTTATGAAAAAATCCATTTTATTGGTATGGAACAGCTCTAACTCATTGATGGTTGATGCTTTTTCTTGACTGTGAATTAAAATGCAAATATGATAACCCTGTTGAACAGATACTTATCATCTACAAAAATTTCTACAAAATATTTAACATGCTTTGCCTTTTGATATTTTTGAGGTGTTAGTCATCACAAGCATTTTCAATTTACAACCAGAAAAAACTTATTTCCGGTAAAACTGCCAAATTGGGTGTTCAGCAACATCCATATTTCTATTGCAGCATTTTAAATTGGTTAATTATTTTTTAATTGCTTATCTTTATGGAGCTGAACTCTAATAACTTTTACCAAATCATTGCTTTGGTTTAACAATTTTTCTCATTAAAAATCAATACTTAAAAACTAGATTTTTCTTTATTTTGAAAATTATGAAAATCACTCTAAATTGAAAAATAATTGGCTGAGACATGAAATTTTGCTGCAAATCATTTAAAAATCAGTGGCTCTTAAAAACCATGATTTTGTGAATAATTACATCATTTATCTGTCATCCTATAAAATTAGAGAACATAAAATATATTCCTAAGAATTGTATACCTTTGATTTCAAAATTATTTTTTTTCTGTCTACACCATTTTAATTGTATTTTAAGATATCAGTTTTTTAAATTATTTTTTCCCATTTAAAATGCAATAGTTTTAAGAAAAGTTAAATACGTATAAAAATCATTTATTGTTATTATATCCAAATGGGGTTAATTGTAACTTTTATCAAATTAAATTTAGATGCCCTTAATCATTTACTATATTTGTCATAATTCCAGATTTTTTTTCATGGAAATTGTTTAAATTAGCAAATTGTCCTATGCTTTTTTGTTATAATTTTGCTGTGTTTATTTTTTCATCTTAATATTTTACTATTTTGAACCACAATAATTTAATAAATATATGGAGAACAATAAGTTC
>JAPDSC010101794.1:31606-61668 GCA_026290005.1 Latrodectus geometricus | reverse complement strand
AAACCGTGTACAAAAAGACCGTGTAAAAACAGACTTAGGTGTATATCAAAAATGTTTGTCAAGAAAATACTATAATAATAATCTCACTTTGTAAGAGACAAATATTAAATTAAATAGTTTCCATACAATGTTCAAATTCTTTCTTAATGGGCAAGATTAAACTGATTAACTCAGAAATTACTGAGTAAAACTCATCAAAACTGAACAAATAATTTTCTAACTACCCTCTTTTTAACTATGCTGCAAACCTTAAACTTAAAATGAAGTGATCATACAGAATAGAAGGAAAATCCATTAACTTCATAAATATACACATTATATATCGCTTTATATAAATGAAATACTTATTAGAGTATATTTCCCTTCATTGAAAAAGTAAAATTTTTGGAACTCATATTATTACTACTACAATTTTTGCAGAAGACCAAAAAGTACACACAGCTAAAGAAGGAGAATTTAAAAAAAAAAAAATAAAAAAAAATTCAATAATACATAAATAAAAATCATTTATTGTAAAATGCTCTGGACTTTAGAATTTTAATGAATATTATTTATATATAAAACTAACAGTTCTTTTTCTTATTATTCCTAAAGAAATACATCACTAGGATACACATACAAGAAACACACATACATCACATATATATCCTTATACATTACATATATACATCACAAGAAATACATACTATCAAAATTAGATTTTAAATTCTATCTTTTAAATAAAATTTTAAATTAAGGTAAATTATTTTATTAGAAAAGTAGAATGGTTTATGATACAACAAAAAAATAAATAAACAAGAGCAAAAAAGTACAATATAAATCAAAACTGATCTTGTTAATCATTGTAAAAAGTTAAATATTAATTTACAACAAATAATATTTTTTTACTTTCAATTGGTAAAGTAAATGTTCAAGGTATTCAGAAATACTTTTGTTAGACAGTGATATGAAATAGAAAAGAAAAAGGAAATAAATTTAAAAAACAAACTATATTGTTGAAAATAATAATTATAATTCCTACCTTATCAGAAATATTAAAATGAACTGTAAGATACTTATTATGATGTATAAGAGAAATATCTTTTATTAATGAGCAATCTAAAAATAAATAACAAATGTGCAAAATTAAACACCAACTACATGATAATCTAAATAAATAATGTGACATACCTTTACATCCTTCCTCAGAAAAACCGTAATGATAAGGTGCACAAGAATCACAATGGCGACCAACAACTCCTGGGCGACAATGACATTGTCCGGATCGTAAATCACAGGATTGATTGAAAGAACCAATTCTATCACAATTACAAGCAGCGCAACCTTGACCACTATCTATATTCCAGAAACCATCCCTGCATTTGTCACATCTACGGCCAACAACATTTGCTTTGCATCGACATTGGCCACCAGTTAATTCACATGGATTAGAGCCTCTCTCTGATTCAATGGTACCAGGTAAGTAACAAGTGCATCCTTTAAAAATACATAAACATTATTTTGAAACTATGTGCTTTTAAGAATACTTATAAACGGAATTTAAATAAAACTTTTATTAAAAAAAATATTATATTTTAACATTTGACAGAATACTATTAAAATGATGAATGCAAATTAGGGAATATGGTAGGAGCAATTTAAATCAAGCATTTTTTTTGAATAAACACATTATTCAAAAACTTTTATATTTCTTTTAAAACAGAATTACAGTTTACATTTGAATTACAAATATACATATGATAAAATGTGCATAAGTAAATAATGATGACAGAAGTGAGAAACCAGATTACAGAAGAAGTAAAAAAAGCAAGTAAAATGAAAATTTAAAAATAAAATTTGTAAGTATTTACTGTTTTCTCAGCTTTTATTAAAATTGCAACGTTATAAAAATATCAGGCCAGAAATGTTCAATTTGCATGAATATTCTTAAGAGCAAATGATAACTATTCAAGCACATTTATATGAAATGGGCACTAAATGAATTGTGTAAAGTGGGAAACTTGCTCAACAAGTTTTTTTATTAGAAAATCGCATTTAAACATAGCTTATTTATATAAAAGTTATATTATGACTCTCGTAAGGAGAAATTACCCTTACTTACAAGTTATTTTATGACACACATACACCTGTCAGTAAATGTTGTAACCTATCATGATTATGGTTTAACATTTCATGATACTGATGGTCATACTAATCAGGTTACCTTGGCTATCAGATACTCATGAGGGGGTGCTTCTTTAAAAAATTGCTAAGATATAGAAAATTTTAAATTAAAACATCTATCCATTGTTTAATGCAGTTTTACATTAATTTATATTATAGTGTTTTCATTAAATATAAATTATTGTAAATTTTTGTTGTGATAAATAAATTTCCTTTGCACAACTATATATTTTAACATTAGACTCAAAATTTAATGATTTATTTCTTTATATTTTACTGTCCATAGGTAATTCAAGTTAATGTCTCAAGTAATGTGAAGTTTAAGAGCAATTTCACTGAAAAATGATTTTATTTTCTTTCAGCACAGTAAAATTCTTATTTTTTCTTTTAGGGAAGCTTGGTAATTTTTTAATTCACCATGAGTTTGTGCTTATCAAATTTTGACATTGCAAATAACACTGGATTTACAATTTTGCATATTTCACACTCTTCTGTCATTGGTAATAACATCATAATATTGAAATAAAACTTTCAACCTAAGGTTAAGAAAGCGCAGTCTAATAGCTTACACTAAGGGATAAGAATTTGCATTTTAGACAGCTACCTTGAATTATTTTAAATGCACAAGACCATTAAATTAATTCTGGCTGTTTTATTCCCATAAAATAACTTAACTTTTCATTTATCATTTCATGCACAGTTTGTTCTGATTTTTTTCAAATAGAAACAATTATTTTTCACAGAAGATCATCATATCTTAGTTAAGAATAGAGCAAATATTCATAATAGCTTATAAGCTGTCCATAGATTGTATAGGATAGTTTTTGCATTTGAATTTAATGGAAATAATAAATCTAACATTTATCAACCCAAGCTAAATGTTTAATCAAACTTGCAGATTTTCCTGATATTTTAGGAGAAATTTGAATAGTAATTTTATCTTTGAATACAATTTTTTTAACAGTAAAATCTATGATATTTTATAAATGGATGCACCAACACATAAAAATTTACAGCTATACTGCTTGCAGAATCTTTACAAAAGACATTCTTCAAATTCAATTTACAAATTAATTATAGTAAAAATTTGAGCACTGTTTAGGTTTTATATAAAAAAAAAGCTTATCAAAATTTCATAACCATAATTAGCATGTACTAAAAAATAGGATTTTCACTCAGAACAAATTTTACTAATTTATCAAAATGTGTTAAAATACCTATGTACAAACTTAAAGTCATTTTCTTTTTGACCAAATAAAAAAATTAAATATTATTTTTCTTAAACTGATTAAATCAGACTCCTTTTTCTGTCCAGGAATCTGATATTTTCTAACAAATAATGTTTAAGTATATATCATTCTCAGTTCTTTTTTTCATGTGATAAAATCATGCAGTAAAATATTAGTAATCATATAATTTATGCATCCTTTTACATACAGAAGCATATACCAAAAATCTATTTTAAAAACATCTAGCAAAATGTGTTCGCTTGAAAAATTCAGAAGTAGCTTGAATGAAATGCAATTTATGTTAGCATTTTCAGCAAACAAGTGCTATCCCAATTATTTCATTAAAGAGCCAAAAGAAAAATTTAAAAAAATTATGCAATTCATGAACCATATTCCTATCTATTCCAAAATACTAATCTACAATCAAAAGAAGATATTTTCTCCATAGAAATGCTTCACTATTTTCTAATCAACACACGGTTGAGTAAACTCAAATAAACACCTTATTACCTTACAAATATCAAGTGCCTTTTTATTTATTTTATCATATATATATATATATTTTCTGTGGTTGATACATTTTCTTTTTTAGAACTTAAAAATGCAGTAATCACTTTATTCTCATCATTAAAATCTTTTGTTAACCATATTATTTTACCCTTATTTTATTTGTAATTTCATCAATATCTATAATTCAATTGACTTACAAGACTCCCTCTTGCTTTATACACACAATAAATTGTTAATACATATTGTACACCATTTTATAGTCTGAAAAAAGCAAATTTATTATTAGCTAATCTTTAAATGAGTTCAGCAAATTTTAGAACTAAAGGAAAAGTTAAAGTTTTCACTCAAAATACAATGATAACTCCTTTGTAGATTGATCGCAAAGAATTTTTCATATTTCTAAGGCTGACATCATAGCTAGTTCCGCCACAATAGTATCCAGATGTGATGAGGATGATAAACCTCACTCTGAAGAACAGTTAAATATTGATAATATAAGTCTTGAATGACTTCTTTAACTACATTTTTTTAAATATTGACTGAATAAAATTTTGAACTGAAACATCAACTTCAAAAACTTTCAAAAGACAGAAAAGTGACATCCCTGAACATGCAAGCAATAAGACACAGCAAATTATTTTGATACTAATTATTAATACACTAAAATAAAGAAATATTTATCTTGACTCCATAATATCATATAGCCATTTGGTGTGAATGACAAATGTTTGTTTGTAAAATAATGCAATAATGTTAATGGCACCCACTGTCAACTTTACTGCAATAGGGCAACCATATTTACAGTGGTAAAATAAATGATGACACCATGTTATTTTCAGACAAAATCATGCATGAAACAATGATACAATGTTATTCTAGACAAAATCATGCAATGTGTATAGCATTTTGATGGACATATTCTCATGTGGAAGTTCTGAGAAGTATGCATGTTTACATTCCCAAGTACAATTTGTTCTTCCCTAGTATAAAGTGTAATAAAAAAAAACACATTTTCCAGTTATTTTTTAATTTCTTGGCTAATAATGTATACAGTCAAAGCTAAATTTTTGGCTTATTACATTCTGAAATCCGTATTTGAGGTTTGCATGATAATATCATTTAAGAAAATAATGTATGATTACATACTGCATGTGTACACAACATTAGTTGTATCTACATTAATTGTTATGTATTTCAAGCATAGAATTGAATAAAGCACTTTTATCTTCTAACCATGACATATTGACTCCAAGTCCAGATGGATATTAGCTATTGTTCTAACTTAATTAGCTCCTCAAATTATTTGCATCATTATTTTTACCATCAATTATAATGTTTGTATATAATAAATATGATTCAAATGTTTGTTTTTTATTATAAGCAATTTTATTAACCAGCAATATAACTCACATTTAACTCTATAAATAGTTGTTTTATTATTTATTTTCCAATGTAAATTTTTTTTTTTTGAAACTTTCAAAAAATTTCTTGTACAAAAATAAAAAAAAGCATTATTGAATTAAAAAGCAATTGAATTAATACAAAATAATAGTAAAATATTATAAAATATTAAAAAAATCAAATGTGTAGATAATTAACCACCAAAAAAAAAAAAAAAAAGATTTGAACTATAACAACAAAAATTATAACCAAGACATCTAATAAAATCAAAGTATATCATTTAAGGAAAAGAAAGCTTGAAGCTAATATATTAAATATAATTAAAATAACTTATTTTTCTTCTTTATAAATTTTATATTTTAAAAACATTTTCCAAATTTCATGATTATCTGTTGTAAGAAGTTATTCAAAAATATTTTTATGGTGGAAATGATTCTTTACAACATGAAAAGTTTATATAAAACTTTATGCTTACGTTTTCGTTATTAAAATAAAGAATTTTTCTTGATACAAAAAAATGTATTTCAGTTTCATAAAAAGCCTTTCTAATTTCATAAACAAAATGGGAGACTCTTATAAATAGGGCTAGGCTATTTTGGATTTAAATCTTTTTTGGTACAAAATGCTTTACCAGAAGTGTCTTGTTGAATCCAATGTAGAAGAAAACAATGAATTAGTTTTTGAATTTATTTAAATGTAGTAGAAGACTTACTAATTTTAAACTAACTAATTTTGTTTGTAAGAATATCACATTTAGTAAAGAAAACAAAGAAAAAAAAAAAAAAAAAAAAGAGAAGGACTAACATTATTTCAAAGCGATTCATAACCTGAAATTCAGATGATAATACAATACATAATGAAACATAATTTTTCCATTAAACAGCTTTAAAAATTCCTAATTAATTTTGTTTATTACTTCATAAGACTATTTTAACAAGAAAAAAATATTAAAGAATTAACAGAAACACAACAGAATAAATAATGTCAATTGTGGTATTCTTCTCAACTGATAATAGAAAGCAAAAGTTTAGCTATTGGTAAATATTTTTAAAAGCCTAAATAATTTTAGGACTTACACAACATAAATTTAAAAAATAATAATATAGAACATATTTTTGGAGTATTTTTTTCCAAAATATAGGAATTAATAGAATTTTGGTTCCTGTTACAATTTATTTATTATTTTTGAAAGAAATAAATATTTTTTATAAATGAGAAAACATAGTTTGAATTATTTAAGTTCAAGATAAAATTGTTTTAAATAAACCGATACCATAACTAAAATTAAGACATCAAATTAAATATTTGCTAATTTTCTAAAACTTAAATTATAAAATGAAAAACAATATAAAAATACCCAAGAAAGAATAAAAAGAAGTGCAAAAAATAGGACAAGACATTTTAAAATGCAATAAAAAATTGAATGGATCATTTACTATTTAGCAAGAAAGCTTACTTTTACACCCTCCTTTTGGTATCGCTAATGCATCCCCATAATAACCAGGTAAGCATCTTTCACAATTCCACCCAGCAGTGTTATAGATACATTTTAGACATTGACCTGTAGTTCTAAAATAAGAGCACATATTACAAACATTACGTAATCAAGAAACATAAATAAATGAATTAATGTAACAAATATTTTATAACTTAATACAAATCTTACGTATTACAATTGCCGACAGCATTCAGATCAATATTTCCACTACATTCACATTTCTTGCATGGCCTTGGAGGCCCAAATCTTCCTAAAGGATCTCCATGATAACCATCAATGCACAGATCGCATTGATGTCCTAGTAATTTGAAATTTATAACTAACTGATAACTTCATTAATTATTACTTAATAATAAATATTTTAGTAAATGTACTGATAATTATAAAAAAATTATATAAAATATACTTTTATAGTAATAAATACCTGATGTTTTAAATGAAAAAAAAAATATCAAGTCAAAGCTGACTAGTGCCATGGGAAAGGGCCAAGATATTATAAATAAATAAAATAATAACCAGAAAACATTCTTACTCATGTGTTTTACTTAAAAAAATTTAATCAATTATAGGTGAAAAATGAATCCATTTTGATTTTAATAAATAGTCTAAACACTCTTTTCCTTCTCTTGATACCCATGGCACTAAAATCAGTGCAAAATTGGCTGTGGGGACATTAACATATAAATATCAATTTAGTAATATAGGCTCAAAACATAGTAACTCAACAGAAAGAAATATACCCAATACAGAAGTTACTTTTAAAATTAGAGCATAAATAAAAAGCGGAAAATCACCTGTATGACCTAATGGGCATTGTTGGCATGCTACTTGTCCACCAGGCAATACCACACAGGGTCCTCTATCAGGGCAAAAACAGGGCTTACAATCTGCAGAAGTTCCTTCCCGAGCATCACCAAAATAAGAAAGGGCGCACCTCTCACAATGGTGGCCTTCAGTATTATGTTTACAAACACACTTCCCTAAAAATTATGAAACATATCTTGGTTTTATAAGATAACATAAAATAAAATTTAAGTTCATTAACGTCTGCTAATTGAGAATAGTTTAATGTAGTATATACAAGAAAATTTACAAAACAAATATTTCTCACCTAAATTTAGAAGATTACAAATTTTAAAGACAAAAAAAAGTTTTTCTGATATACCAATACATAGAATAAATTAAAAAAAAATAGTAATATAATTACAGAATATAAAATAATGATATTTAAATTCTAAAATATTTATTAGTACAAAATATCTTCTAATAAGAAAAGAGATTAAAAATACAACTATTCTTCTTAAAAAAAGCATATTGCAAAATTAAAACTAAAATATTAACAAAAAAATAAGAGAAAATTACCTGTATCTGGATCACAAAGATCAGCATGATTGTGACAAAAACATTTTACACATCTGGAATAAGGATTGTTACCCAATGGCTCTCGTCTATATCCAGGGGCACAAAATTCACAAGATAATCCAGTATAACCTTCAGGGCAAGCACATTGCTCAATCCAAGTAGCCGGGACATTTCCTGGTGTTTTTAATGCTGATTCAAGTATGACATCATCCAAATATCCAACACCTTTTTTAAATACACCCACATTAAAGATATCTCTTTTACAAAGATAAATTTTGTATGACAAGATATCCAGGAAAGAAAATTTTGTTTCTTTTATTGAAATTTAATTATCATCATGTAGCCTTTTTTTATAACTATATATGTAAAAGAATGCACAATATGAAGAATATACAAAATTAATAATTATAAACTTCCAGTGAAGCATTTTTCCATTTTTTTTATCATCTTTACTCTTAAAAAACATACAAAAAAAGGAAAAGGAACATTTTTATAGATTGATTTATTTTTCTCCTAATAGGCAGCTCAGATATTTTTAATTTTTTTTTTACACAAAAGAATCATTTATTAATAAACATATATTATTTTATAATAATACACACAACAAATTTGAAATTAACAATAAATTTAATATCAAACAAATATTATTTATTTTACACTTCATTAGAATTTTGAAAATTAATTCCATAACACTAATATATTTTAAAAATATAAAATTTCATCACAGTATCTACTCACTTTTGAAAAAAAATTCAAAGAAATAAGTACAAAATATAGTTAGTGAAAAATATGTAACTAATTAAAATGAGATACAAATAAAAGCTAAGTTATTTAATTAAGGCATTTTCCCCAATATGAAACTGAGTTATTTATTCCTCAGAATAGAAAAAAAATTAACTATTAAAATATTAAAGTTTGTTTTCTCTTTCAATAACAAGTAAGCTGTTAAATATAACGTTACCAAAAATTAAAATATTTCTTAAAATAAAAGGATATATACGTACATATACATGTTTAAGTATAACAATGGACAATTTTGAGCAATATTAACCACACATAATATATAACAATAAAGTATTGAATATATGATGATTTGAATCATTCAGGTAAATAGAAAAAGATTTTATCGTGCTGAAGTAAGTTGAATTGTCATTTGCCTAAAAATTTAAAAAGCAAAAAGTAGTAAGTTTAAATTGTACAAGATTGATAACAAATTCTTAGCTTTTATTATCACTATGTTAATTTGTAACATGTATTTTAATAATTATACCCAAATTCAAATCTATAAAATATTGGGCATAAGGTATTCCTATCCCATCAAAGGATGTAAACATAAAAATAAATTTAAAAAAAATTTCACACTACGGACATCCTATGAAATCATTTTCAAGATAATTGAATCCAGTAACAAAACTAAACCAAACTTCTAACCGAAAAGAAATGTGAAAATAAAAATGTCTAAAATACCGGTAAAAATGAAGCATTTTTATCAATCAGGATTATTAGAATGAGTGGAACATTCCAATTGGATAGCATTCAAATGAAAGTTTGATTTCAAAATCTGTATGGATATAAAGAAGTAGGATATATACACAAAATGATTATATTGTAAATAAAAGTGTCAAAGAAAATCTAAATATTGAAAAACTTTTACAGATTAATGAAACAACATTCACATAATATTTTTTAGAATAATAAAACATTACATCTAATTCAGTTTCTTTGAATATTTTTACACTTCCTCCAGTATTTGTTAAAAAATTAAATATAATTCCATATTTGGAGCATTCTATTTTAATATTCGATTTACAAAGCTTTTTGTTTTAGTTTGTTTTGTACTAATTTATTAAAAAGCAACAGAGACGTAAGATTATTAATAAATTATGTATGCTATTTTTAATAGTTGTAAAATTTCTTTTTTGTAAAATCATGAAAAATTTTATCTAAAAAATAAAAAGCTAATAACTTTTGTCAAGAATAATTTAAATAATTGGAGTAAGTTATAAAGCATAAATGCTAGGAAGAAAAAATTGAAAATACAGTTACATGTGTGTAAATATAACCAGACATAAATTCTGAAATAAGCTACTTATAGTAATTTAAAAATATAGTAACATAATAATGTCACATATTTCAAATACATTTTAAAAAAGGCAAACAAATTTCACAGATATTGTTTGAATAAAAAAAAATTTTAACACTTAAACTAACCTTCTCGAGAATATGTAGCTTTTATTTTCACAGCAGTTAAATTTGACAACAGTTTCATAAAATCAAATGCACTAAGCCTTGGTGTCCAACCAAAGCTAGGATTTTCATGTAATCGATACTTGTAATTTTGAATTCTATGAGATGGAATAGGATTTTCTTGTTCTGTGATAGGAACACTGACTCTTAGTCCTGCTCCTTCAAGAATAACATCATGTGCACTAATTCGAACACTTTCTGCTCCAATCCGTAAAGTAAATGTTAAATAATGATTATATGAAGCTCTTTGATTTCCCAAGTAGCATTCTAAAAATGAAATAAAATCTATGCTGAGAAACAATTTGAAATAAATTGATGAATCAGTTTTATTATTTCAAACATAATGGAATTTTCTAGAAAAAGTGTGATTATTGATTATAATCATAATTTTAATAGTAAATGAGAAAATTTCATTTTTTTAAACTTATTATAAGCATAAATTTTATTATAGCACATTATTTAAGCAAACATTTTCCAATAAATAGTTTTTTTTTCTATTTTAAAAAATTGCATATAATAAAAATAAAATTAAGATAACAATTCTATTTAAATTACTTCCACTATTTCCTGTGGTATTTTTCATTTCTGATAAGATTTTAATTTTCACTTTTTACTGAAATTATTTTGAAAGCAGTGACTTGCATGTTTTAAAAAAATACACAGAAAAAAATGTAGTACACCACAGATTTTATATCTATAAATGTATCTTTAACCAATGCTTTTATGAAATTTCTATAAATCGAAAATTAATTAATATCAAGTTATATGTCAAGAATTTAAGAAATTAATAATTTATATCATAGTCATTAAAATATAGAAAAATAGAAATATATATTCTTTCATTTTGTATGACATAAGTACTAAAAAATCAACCTATAACAATTTCATATGAAATTTACTTAATAATTCAGAAAAATAAAAAAAAAGGTTAACAAATGTTTCAAATTTTAGATACTCTTAAAAATATTATTTCTATATAAAAATATTATTTTACATTGTAATATTAAAGGTGGTAATTCGTTATTTCAAAACTCAATACAGCTCACAACTAAAATATCAATTAAGAAAATATTTATGATAAATTATGCTTATAATTAATGTGATAGTAGTTTAAGCATAAAAATTTTACAAGAGGACATAAAATAAAAATCTAAAGTCCAGTTAATAATGAATTAATATAAATTTATGATGAAATAAATATATTAGAAACAAATCTAGAAATAAGCTGCAAAAATGAAGAATAATTCAATAATTGTAATGGCAGAAAGTTTACATGCAATAAAAATAAATATATAAACTTAAGAGTACTACAATTATGAGCCCAAGAGGTCAACACTGCGGTTCTCAATAATTTTGTCCAAAAATGTATGAATAGCTTAAAAGCGTATTTAGAGAAATTTTTTTTTAATATTAAGGTTAACAATATGAATGATTTTTAAGTGTAGAAAATAAAGAAAAACCAGCGTTATATTTCTTTAATATTATTGAAAGACAATGAACGAAACAGTTACCGGAAGTAAATACTATATTTTCTTCTTACAAACTTACTTAATATAAAAAATAGACAATATTCATGCATTCGTTAAAAATTGTCAAAGAATATTCCTTACAGAGGAACTTAACAATAAACAATCATTGCTTGATTATATTTAATATTTTATTTTAAATAAATTACCTGGAGCAACAAAATAAACAAACTCTCCCCCTTGGCCACGAACTTCAATTATTTGAAGATCTGCATCATAAAATACAGGTATTGCTCGACCTCTCAGGTCAACTGCTGTCCAACTTTCTTTGTCTGATAAAAAAATATTATAATTATAGAAAATTACAAACAAACACTAATTTTTTAAAATATGGAAATAAAAAATATTTTTGATACAACATCTCTATTTTTAAAAAATCAAAAATTGTTACTATATACAAATCTGTCAAACATCATACTGAATCATAAATTTGCAATTTGTTACTAGTTAAAAATAAATTTACAAATTTAAATGCTTTTCTGAATTTAAATGGCAATAAAAATGTAATTTTTATTCCTGTTTTACATATTATTAACAAGATTAATAAACTTTTAATATTTTAAAACAAATATTTTATTAATTTAATTTCAATCTTTATATCACAGTTCAAAGTGAAATTGCTATTGATTTTTCAACATAAAAATTTCAAACTACATCATATAAATTACATAATTTTTACAAATATTTTGACATAATTTAATTTCTTCAACAGATTTATATATGATTGAAGATTCAGTTAATTACTAGATGACGACTTTTTAAATAGATCCAAATTTTTTCAAATATAAATTTAAAACAAAACTATTTTACCTTTTTCAAAGTTGGATTCAATTAATTTCTTATAAAATCCAGGGGCACTTTGACATTCATTTGAATGTCCATAGCAAAAACAAGCAACACATCCAAATTCATTTTCTTCTTGAAGATCAAAATATCCTTTCTTGCAACTACAATAATAATATTGTACTTTTTTTATTTTTGCTCTATTAAAAATAATGGAGAATAAAATATAATCCAATGAACATTTTTGACACCATTTCGTAAGATATATATTAAACAAATAGAACTAAGCATTAGCAAAAATTAAATAAATTGGAAATGAATGATAAACTTTTAAAATAGTAATAAAAATATTTTTTCTATTCAATGAAATACAGTACAGTGTAATAAAAACGTATACTAAATGATATTAAGTTACACATAATTATCCCAGTAATATTGTTTAATTATTAGTGAGTTGAATAAAAGAAAAAAAAATTCATTTATCTTAGTATTGAAGTCTTACTTTACCTTGAATATTTGTTCATTATCAACATTTCATTATCAGCGTTTTTACATATTTTACAATTTAAATATATTTTTGATAGGAAATATCAGAAATATGCTATTTGTTATAATGTAGTCTCAATAAAGCACTTATTTAGGATGAAGTAAAAGCTATATTATAGACTTCCTATGATATCAAATGCTTCAAATTTTAATTCAAGTATTTAATTTCATACTAATTTAAAGCTAACTTTAATATTTATAACATTTTAAGCATTCTATGTAAATTAATTGCAAATCCCTTTAATATTAGAACATTTTAAATTCTGTACAAGGTACTATTGGAAGGTTTATTAATTAAAGATAATTTTCAAGAATTCATTACAGAAGAAGTAAATACATATAATTTCTTACCATTTCAAAACTAAAATAAGATGAAATAAATATTGAAATTTAAAAACTGTCATGTTTAGAATGATTAAAAAGCATCATAATTAACTTTTTCATTTTAAATATATATTATTTTTTTATTTTCTAATTATATTACAAAATAAAAAGTTGTAAATTCATTTCTATACATAGAAATACTAAATAAGCTAATTAAATGCAATTTCCTCCTAAAAAAGTATTATGATAGTAAAAATATTGTATTCTGATATTTTAAAATATTTTTTAAAATTCTTTTCAAAAGAATCATTTAATTAAAATACACAACAGATTTTACAATCTCATTTTTATATATGACATCAATTATTTTTTAATTTTTTAATAATAAATTTATTTATAATTTAACAAATTCAGAGTTAATGCATTTTTTTGCTATGTATTCATATACATATAAGCATTTAAATGAATCTTTGGAAATTTATAATTTTGACATGTCATCAAATTTATATATCAATAATATTTTAGCATTTGATGTTATGATGTAAAAATGACTTTTCTTGAAAAATAAATTGAATTTAATCATGATTCAGAAAACAAATACATTTAAAAGGAAATATTATACTTATATATGAATTATAAAGTGACTTGTATAAAAATGTTTCCTAACTATAAATTATAAGTAGAAATATATATAATACTTTTTTCCATTAATGATAGTTAACCTCAGTAATGATACAAATAACTTTAACAAAAATATTGAAGTTTTGTATATTATTTATTCCAAATTATTATTAAAGACAATAAGTAACATATTTTATTCCTTAAGTGACTATGAACTTATCATAAAAATTGAAAATTTTACCTATCACATCTCTGTCCCATTACATTCTCTTTACAAGGACAGTAACCCAATGAAGGATCACAACTTGGAGCATCTTTAGCTATACCAGCCAAGTTACAGCCACAAGGTCTAAAATAATAAATAAAATAGTAATTAATGACAACAATATTCATTGAAGCAATTTATATTTTCTCATTACATGGTTTTCATTAAACATTAAAAATCAATTTTAAAATTGTCAAAATATAGAAAGATGGTTAAAGTAATGAAAACAATTAAGCCTTTCACAATCCATACATATCAAGTGTGATTACAGTAATAATATAAGCTATAACACTTATAGCCTTACAATCATTAATGACTCATCAGTCAATAATCTGAAGCAAAATATCAAGTTTTAGAGATTTAAATTTAAGTATGTTGGTCAGTTGTCAACAAAAATGGCAAAATTTCCTTGGACTGTGAAAATTCAAATAGTGTTTTTCTCATTTTTTTTATTTTTTATTTATTTATTTTTTTTAAAACAAATTGGCCTTTTAAGAGTTTTAAAACAGTTGAAATTTATAAAAAAAATTGTTTTGATTATTAGTAATAAGTAAAATTTTTTAGTTTTATCAGTAAACAGTTATAAATTGGAAAGAAAATTGTTGAAGAATTTTAGATCAATGGTTACTTAAAAATTAATATCAAGATATCACTATCTCTTTTAAATAGTTTAGTCTTCCAAATTTTGCACAAATCTTATTCTTTTTGATAAAATATGTATTTATGTTATTTACCTACATCCCTGTGCTGTCATGTCATAAAAATTTGGTGCACATTTACTGCAAGTTCTGGTTCCAACACCAGGCTTACATGGGCACTGGCCATCTTCTGAACATTGAGCTCCAAGAGATCCTTTAATTGAGAAACGGACACAGCATTTATTCTCATTGTACTTCTAATAATATTTCATTGATTTCCAATAATAGTAATTATAAGTAACAAAATAAATGAAGTAGGAAATTATTGTAACAAAAATACACTTACCAACACTATCACAGGCACAGGCAGCGCATTCTCTATCTTCTTTCCTTCGATAATGAAGAGGTTTGCATTTTTCACAATTAACACCTTCTGTGTTATCTTCACATTCAACACAATGTCCCCCACTGCCCGTTCTATCAAACAATTCTTGATCGAAGAAGCATTTATTGGACTTGCCATTACAATTGCAAGCTAGAAAGTAATGAAAACAAAATGATCTAAAGAATTAAAAAATGTTTAAACAAATAAAAAAAAAAAAGAAAACATATAATTATTTACTATGTATATAAATAGTTATATTAATGTAAGGGAATTACTTGATAAGCAGGAAAAAATTATAATAATCAATTTTGTTTATTTAATGCTGCTGATTATAATTTTAATAATAAATGCTTATTTATGATTGTTAATTTAATATGAGTTATGATCTAATTATATAAAAATACAATAATATGCAGATATGTCAAAATTGAAACTTATACAAAAAAGTAAATACATCAAGAAAGAGTTAAAATGAAATTAAGTGAGCATTGTATAAAAAAAAGGTAAATATTTTATTGATTTTTTCAATAAGTGAGAAATATTTTTATTCAAAATCCAAGTTATCATACATCAAAAAAAAAAAATAAAAAATAAAAAAAAATAAAATAAAAATAAATAAATAAAATAAAGAATATATTGTAAAATTTTCTACTGCATTTCATATCTATTAACTTCAGAAAGTTAAATGTGTAAAATATTGTGAAAATGACACATTTCACATAATTTCAAAGTAAACATCTTAAAAATATACATTGTAGTTTAATAATCTATAGATCAACAATATATTACCATGTCAACATCAACAAATATTTACAAAAATAAAGTAACATAATATTTATTTAAAATAGCTTAACTTAAATTAAACAGAATTTTATAAACTATTAAGTTTTAAATAATTTTCAACTTCATAACATTAAATATAAAATAAATATAAGAGATAAGTACCAAGGCCATTTCTATGAATTGTATTTGATAGTGGAGGAGTGAAACATAAATGATTAAAAGTATTATATTATTGTTAACATGGATATTATAATTTTTTAAAATAATGTGAAAATCATGAATGAAATCAAAATTTAAGAAAATTAATTAAGTACTTAACATGTGGAAATCTGCAAATACTTTGAAATTAAATTAAAAATCTATTGAAAATTTAATTTCAATGTATTTGCATACTATAAATTACAGCAAAATCAGTTAAAATCAACTGCATTTGATCACTAATTATTACCATTTTATAAAACTCAACCAGAAAATTTAAAATTGTTTACACTAAAATTTGTTAATAATCATATATTTAATTTTTACAAGGTATAAAATCAAGCTAAAACTTGTTTAAAAAAGAAATTGTGCATTACTTTTTGTAATTCATATTCAAATGTGAGAGCTTCAATATATTAATGCCTTTAAATTCATTTTTATATACTTTTCTTTTGCTAAAAATATGTAATATTTTACACTTTTACTTTTTTTTATTATTAACCAGCATTAATTAATTCATTAGATTCGACTAAACTTTAGGGTGCCCCTTTGATTCTCGCCAAGTTGTGATCGCGATTGATCGCCAAGCTGGACAAAACCCAATCGTATTCTGATTGCAACAGAGCAACTGATTGTTCTGTGTAAAAAAAAATCGCCAATAAAATCAATAGCCAAACAAAAATCACCATGTTTGCCAAGGGGGCACCTTAAAATACAGTTTTACCAATCATTAAATATTTATAAGTTTTTCAGAAATCAAAAGTTATTATTTACAATTATGCAGGTTTGGATACAATTTTTTAGCTGTCAATGAAGTCACAACAAAAAGATTATATAATGGGCAAGGATTATGGATTTAAAGAAGTAGAAATATTTTTTCAATATTTAACATTAATTTAATCTCTCAATTAATACAGATTTTTTTTTTCAAAAATGAATTGACGAGACGATTGATTTAACGTACACAATAAAACGAGTGATAAAAATTTATATTTTATAAAAACGAAATTATTTCCTTAAGAAAAAAGAAACTATTCGAAGTATTTTATTAACAGCAATCAAGCTTACAATGAAAATTGAAAAGCCAACTTTTTTTGTTCTTTTAATATTGTTAAATAGCTTTAATTTTTCTTATGAGGAAAAATCCCCTTTGCTAAACAAAATCACAAATACAGGACAATAACATTGCAGTGTGTAATCAAAACTACAATAACGGTATTACAAGAGTTGAGAAGTTCATTTTAAAATAGCATTGCGAAACACGAACGTCATTTAGCTATGTATCATGCTGAAATATGTTTCCATATTACACTTACAATGTTGTATAGTAAATACATTTCCTTTTCTAGGATTGAATACATTTCCTTTTCTAGGATGGAATTTCAATTTTTAATAAAGAGGATCTAGGATTGAATTTTAGGTGTGAAAGCATAGATATCAATTACTGTTTTTACCAATCATACTCAAGATTTAATTTGGGTAATTTTTTAGGATTTAATCCAACTCGCGCGCTTTTCAATTACCTTTAAGTTAGATGTTTAACGAGTTTCCCTCTCTTCCAATTGAAACCATACATCATTTCTGTATTTTTTTTCCCTTTAAAAATTAACGCGTTGATTTTTCATTCAGATGCTTGTATACCTACTCTATCCATATTTCTACCGCAACTTTTTGTTTGAAAAATTTGCCTACATTGGTATTCAATATTGATTGAATTAAAATTTAAATTACCTAATAAACTGTCGGTTATTTTAAAGAAGACTTATTGAACTGAAGAAGAAGAAAATGTTATTCAGTCTCTATTTAATTCAATCAGGTAAAAAGATTAATTGTGAGCAAAATAATCTTGAGTAACGTGCAAATTAATCTTAAACCTATAGTGGAATCCAACTTAATCATATATTGAATAGTTTACATATTGTTGTATAGAACAAAATTTAGCAAATATTAGGTGAACCTTGGCTTTCAATATTAATTTAGCAACCCACATTGGATTAATCTTAGCTGCCAATACCATTAGTAAATACAAGTTATTTCAACACCCATTTAAACAAGAGGGTATTTTAAAGGTTAAAGAAATATTGAAGAGGCTTTAAGAACTACTTTAATGTATGAGAAGAACTTTAATGTGATCAGCAATTCAGAAGTTATTAAAAGGAGTAAAGAAACTGGCGCTAGACCTATAGGCCTCGCAACGTGTCATGCTATGCAATGTTTGCTTACAATTAAGAATTTCTTCTTAATTATTATTTGGTTTTAATTTCTATTACTACGCTTTTATGAATGCTAAGGTATTTAGCATTTTATCGTTTCTTTTTCCTTTTAAGTAAGAAAGTGTAAAGATGCATTTTTTGAAAACAAAATCATAGCTGCAATATTAACTATTAAGAATTTCCAATGGAAAATGTAAATATAAATGTCAATTTTACTCTTTTTTTAATTATTACTTGAGTTCTATGAGTAAAAAATGCCAATATGCTATCAAGTAATTACTTGTCAGTATGCAGGACTTCAAAATAGAGCAATTTAATTTGTATCTATTTTAAAGAGAAATCTATTCGGCTAACTATCAGCGGATACAATAGCTTAAAACTACGGTAATATAATTTTCTGTAGAAATATTCTTCATTGATCATAGTATTTGATGTTGCAAAATCTTATGCAAATATTTTTCTTTTATGACAAATATTTTGCAAGAAAGGAATGTATCAAAAGCTAATGACTTTTAAAAGAATATTTTTTAAATTCAAAATATTCACTGGAAATTTTCAAAAATGATTCTACAAAAATATTGTTTGTGAATGATTGAGAGTATATTGATAATTGTAATAAACTGGTTCATTAGATTGAATTTTAAGTAAATTTATAAGTACAGTAGTTAATAACTGTGTTAAACACATTCCTATTCCATAGAAAGGTTAAAAAAAAAGAACCCCACTAATTTCTGTTTATGATCATGAAAATTGGGATTATGGGAATTGGGGAAAATGTTTTTTAGAATAAATGATTTATAATGGTATCTATTTTCTTTAATCAATAATTCATTTTTACAAGAAGGTTAGGAGTTTTGGATTAAAAAATAGTTATAAGTTGTAATACTAAATTCAGTAGCATGATAGTTAAGGAATATAGAGCTAAGGGATGCAGAGCCTATGTCTGTTTTTGTTTTGTTTATTTAAGGGCCGTGGGCCTGTGTCAAACTAGGAAGCATATGTCATAGTTAAATGGTCAGCCTAACTTGAAACCTCCAGTGTTTAACTCCAAAACATGCTTGGCATTCAGTTTCATCGACCCAATGAAGGAATGAAAAGCTGATTCGACCTTGCCCAGATCGAACAATACTATGTATACAATACTTAATATTTAAAATGAGTTGTGCGATTGCTATACATCACATAAAAAAATGTGAGTGTTAAAAATATAGTACAATCTTGATTTAATTTTTGACAATTTTAAAAGTATGTGACTGCTAGTAATATATTCCTTAGACATGAAACGACAGACATATTAGGAAAAGCCCAATTTCCTCTTTACTTTAGATATACTAATGACAGAAGATATGAAATAAAAAAAATTACATCAATACTTTGAAGTGCATCAAACGCAAAATCATATTACATATGATAGTACTAACGAAGGATAACGCGCGAGACACTGTATCTTGCTTGGATAAAAAATCCAAGCTAGAGAGAATTTCGCACGTTATTTAATTTCAATACTTAATAGTACATTTTTACGCATATAACGATAAACGTTTACAAAATATTCAGAACTATTCTTAGATAATAGTTATTAACTTTATTTGCTAACATATTTTTCCCAGATATAATTTAGGTCGAATATTCATTTTATTTTTAATTAGATTTCTGCATCTAACGCGCAACAGTCCTATTAGACTGCAAAGTTGATGGAAGTAAAGACTTGACTTGTTAAGAAAAAGATTAAAATTTTTTGTTAACTTTATTTAAATATTATTTGAAACACAAGAGGTAGAGAAGCCACTAAAAATTAAGTTAATTTGTCGCTTTTATTAATTTATCATTTTTATCTTACTACTAATTTAACATTTAAAATTTTTAAACATTAAATGTTGAAAAAGGAAAATAATATATTTATTTATTGTAATAGTCTTCATTTAAAATGTAAACATAAAAAAAAATTAATTTTTTTAAAAAATTAACATACCACTTACATTAAAAACCGTTTTTATTTTACTGTAAAAATAAAAACGGTTTTTAATGTAAGTGGTATGTTAATTTTACTGTAAAGTAATGTAAAGTATTAATGTAAAGTAAGTAATGATACTGTAAAAAATATGTATTAAAACATTTTTAATTAACAATAATTGAAAATTTTTATTAACAAATAATTTTTTGTTGAATCAAATCTTTAATTTTTATTTTATTTTTCCAATAAATTTAACTTAAGATTCTATTAAACACATACATAAATACGTATATAACTAAGTGTATTTGGCAAATGCATTTTATAAATATTATCCCTCAAATAAGAAATATGTAGATTCCAGTGATGTAAAAAGACAAGAAAAAATAAGGAGCAATATTAATCATATAAATATTTATGAGGATTAAAAGATAAGAAATATTATAACTGAATTACTATAACGTAGTGAAATATTGAAAATTGTCAAAAAAATACTGCTGAACAAATTTATTTTTATTAACTTTTATTTATTATTATTTTTTGTGAAACTAAACTTATTATCAAAATAAACAATTTTTTATATAATCTAAATAAACAATTTTGAATATATATACACAATCATTTATTATTTTATATTATGTAGAGTAGATATTCTTTCTGAAAATTACATAACAGAGTATGCATTATAAATTATATATTTAATATAAATTTGTACTCTGGTTTCATAAATAATATTTATTTATGAAACTTATAATATATACTTTACAGATTGAAATATTATAAATATTATTACAATAATATTTATATATAATATTATTTATATTATATTATATAGTTTGAAATATTATATATAAAAATTACAACAATAGTAGTTATGTACAATATTTCAAATTATAAAATATGTAGTTTGTATATATAAATTAATCTGTAATTTGTATATATAATATATATAAATTAATCCCTTGTTCATATAAATTTTGGAGGGTGTATCATATGGGAATACTGACGGTATCACATTTCCTAATTTATAGAAGAAAATTTCATAATTTAATAATCGATACCAGTTTAATTAATAAATATCTTATTTACGTAAATGTAGCATTATAAAGAGACAGTATTCACATGCAGTCTTATGGAAATTATGCAAAATATTTAAAAGAGGATTGTTTCCATTTAAAAGTATCTCTTATCGTAAATAATAAATATAAGAATTAATTTAGAACAATTAAAAATTACAAAACTGGTTCAATATGAATTGCAATATTCAAACAATTTATCAATAGGAAAAGTTGGACTTACCATGAAGAGTGAATTCAAAATCCTGACGCACACGAGATTTTTTCTTTACATCGCGGCGACAATTACAAAGTAGAAATAAAAGGGAAAAAATACATAATTTAATTGGAAAAAGCATTTTCTTTAGTGTCTTTCTTTTTAGATAATTATAAATCTTCTTAAATTTAACTTGTGCAGCACATATCTTCTTTAATACCTACAGACTTTGTTTCAGCACTTTAAGGAGACAGTACCTTCCTTCGTATCGCAGATCTAGTAACTTGTCGCCGTCAAACATGCGAAGACACCTGTTGTTTACTTTTGATTTTTTTTACTCCTAAATTAATTTCATCAACAAATTGCTTCTTTGATTTAATTGCTTAGAGATATTTTAAATAATTTAACAAAATTTCATAATTTGTAAATATATAACATTTGTAATTTATAAAATATTTACTTGTTAGAAACCGAATGCTCCTTTATCCGAAGCAGACGATTCCGTAACGTAGCTTTTATTCCCACTTCATTTAGGGCATTGTGATATTGGTAAATGCAGCCGAGTCGGAACAAACGAGACAGGGTTGATCTAAGGTGTATTTATTTATTTATTTTTTTGTCAGAACATTATTTTTATAACTGCTGCCATTTATGGAATGCTGCTGCTTTTTAAAATTAAAAAAAGAATTTCTTTTTTTTGTGTGAATATAAGAAAAAGATAAGAATAAAATGTTAATTAGAAATTATTCTTGCAAACTATTTTTTGATATTTTATTATAATTATCATGCATCATAAAAATAAGTAGAAATAAGAATGTATTTTAATGGCTTAAAAATTATCTTTCTACAAGAGCAAAATTTTAACCAATGAAAGTTATTTCAAAACTCTTTATTTTTTTTTATCTTTGTTTATATTTATTATCAAAAAGTAAGAATAAGGAAACAATGGAGAAGTGATTATATATAATGTGATTGCTAATTTTAATTGTAATAATAAATTAAAATTAGATTTTAATTTTAATGGTAATTTAAATGTAGTAATAAACTGAATAATATGAATAAAAAATTTAAATTTTTCTGTAATTAAATTTTATGATTTAGATTATTTACAATATTTAATATAATTTCAGATGGACATTATCTGCCCATATTCCAATCATTAATAACTTATTTGGTTTTTTACTATTTGATTATATGCATAAATGTTAATTTTAATAGAGTAGTTCGGCAACTTCAGAATAAAATCAATTTTTTTTTTATTTTTTAATTTTTTATCAAATTCGATAGCTTAAAATATTTAATATTTAAAAGTTCACATTGCGATATATCTTTTTGAGAGAAAATGTTAGTAATTTTATTATTATTATTCTCTTTCTTTGAATATTAAACGGTTTACAAAATAAAATCGTCCGATGAAAATTAAAAGGTATATCAGAAAACAAATGTTTTCTACTTAGTAACGATTTGAATTTCTTCTTGGGCGCAACTACACTGGGAAAAGAAATGCTTTTTATGCTGATCTTGATTTCTTCTAAAATATGTAGGCCGCGCAGCCGCCTTCTCCAGCCTGGAGGCCCATACTAAGTATGGTCTCGACGAATAAGGAAGACAACGTTATCGTCAGGTTGAGTAAAAAACCTGTTCATTCATTAGAGCGTAGGCACACGAATGTTTTGAAATAGATCCCCCGCTGAATTTATGGGTTTACTATCACTGAGAAGCCGGAAATGTTTGGTTTCATATGAAAATAAACTTATCAGTGAGTTTTTCTTTTAATGAGATAATTATGCATAATTTCAAAGTACAATTTCATATAATGGAATTATTTTAATTTTTTAAAGTTTCGATTAAAAGAATTATTTTAATGATTCTATTTATTTTCATGAAATACAGGAGGTATTTAGTTCACATACATTTTAGGAAATATTCAGTTTGGGAAATTTCCTTTCTGAGGTTTTTTAATTAATGAAAGAATTATGCACGAGTTTTAAAATATAATTCATGCGATGCTATTTTATTTTAAAATTTGGATGAAAGAAATAACATTATTTTTATGATTTATTTATTTATTTTTATACCTTAAATGATTGATCAACTCACACATTTTAAAAAATTTTTAAATACAGAAAATTTTGTTTTTGTTTTAATTTTATTCAGATCCTCAAATAAATCGAATGTTAGATGATTTTTTTGAGAACCAAGTTTCAAAAATTAGAAATATAAATAGAAATGATTATTAGTAAATTGATTTTAAGCAATTAAAATTTATAAATAATTAAATTACGATACTTTGCTTTGTAATTTAATTAATAAAAACTAACAATACATATTTCTCATGTTTATGTTGATTGCTAAACTATAGATTAATTTTTTTATAAAGTCAATTTATTATTCTCCAATAATTATGACTTTTGCTGTTTTTGCACTTTTTCTTAATTTCTACAAGTGCTTCATTTTGAGATTTTGAGCATATAAGATATTTAATAATAATTTTCTTAAAAACAATTTATTCAGTGAAAAAGTAATTTGCATTTATATAGATGTACTTAATCTAACACTTCTAAATATTAAAATCAGCTATATAACTGTTTTAAATTTTATTTTTATTATTTGTTTTTTTTAAAAAAAATATTACGATATTTGCAGGTTCTTCTTCTATAATGACTGTTAGTTTTCCTTATCTTAAATTTGTTAATTTCAAGTAAAAGCATGATATACTAATTTATAAAACCAAAAAAAGTATGAGAGATAAAGTTTACGAAATTATTTAATGTTTTTAAAAGTTTTCGAATTCCAAATATTTAGGAATAGAAAATTGCTTCATAATAAATGAAGTGATAAAGTAATAAAATAATTGAATTTTTGGTAAATAAATCTGTAATTTATAACGTATTAATAAACAAACTTTTCTGAGAATTTTATGTTTATGCAATCGCAACCTGAAATTAATTTTTTTAAGTACCTAATTTATTTTTATTAAAGATTTGTTGTTAAAGATGACTAAGCTTCAAGTATGTTTTAAAAATTATTCAATGTATTTATGCTTTTTGTGCCAGATATGTATTATTTTTTCTACAAATGTTTATTTTAATCATACAATTAAATTTATATTTTAAACAAGGGGGGGGGGAGCATAGATCTACCTCCTCCTGGTAAACGCTTTTCGAGGCTAAATGATCAACAATTTTGGCTCCAAAGAAATTGTCTTGCATTGGATCCTTGGTCGTTGCGGTGTATCTGGTAACAATAGCGGACCATATTGCAAAGAAGAGAACTTTCATTGTACAAACATCAGAGAAAGTTGTCCCTCTTACCAGTGCCAAGCGTATCATCAAGAAAAATGTAAATGTCCTTGTTCAACTTCAATTTGCTGAGAGAAATTTTAATAAGATCTGGTGGAATAAACTTTGGGGTCTCCCCATGAGGCCAAGACGTAAAGCAGTTGCTGGGTTTCGTCTGGCCACTGGACATGACTGCCTCCTAAAACATCTGCATCGAATCCATGTTGTTCAGGCCCCTTTCTGCACGCTCTGTGATCTTCGGGAGGACATGGATGCTGACCACATTCTCTGCTGCTCGGCACTAAAGGGTTCCTCTTTGAATGACCGTTACTGGTGCGCTAAGAATTTATTGGGCTCATAGACTTTTCTCACCACTTTGTTTTAGTTTGTTTGTTTGTTGTTCTTATTTTTTCTGCCTTGTGGTGAGGAGGTCTTTTGTAACCTTGGCCATTGGAAATAAAAATATAAATTAAACAAAATTTTGAAGAAAAAGTGCTTCTAAATCAGCATTGTTTATTACGTAATTCGATAAACAGTCAAAATTTTAATATGTTCTATGTTCTTATTCTTCGAAGGAAATATTGATTATTGTTAAAGGCGAAAATGTTTTTAATTAAAATAGCAAAAATTAAAGAATTCTTTAATTTCTATGAGCTTTGATATTACGATAATATTAAATAAATCAATTAAATAATTTAATCGATGTGTTGACTAAATATCGAATCCATCAATCAGTCATTGATATTTATCAAAACATGATAATTTAATGAAAAATAATTCAACAAATTTTATTAATGAGGTCATCATACTTGACAAATGAATAGAAATTAAAGGATTCTTTTGAAACTGCAGAAATAAGTAATTTTATATAGTATATATAATGTTATAAACATCATAAAATGTGTGATTATACGAAAAAGATTAGTTAAAAAATACGGTATAAGTAATTAGAATTCAAGAATAAAATGATAATGCTCTGTTGAAGGAATCTTGATCTTTAGAAAGTTAAATTAAATTTTACAAAATATATTCTGCGAAAGAAAACCTAAAAAATAATTATAAATTAATGACAATAGGATATTCAAATAAAAACTTTAATTCGGAAAAAAGTATTTAAAAAAGCTTAAACTGTATTTTCTTCCGGAAAATAAATTATTAAACTAGTTTTAAAAATGATTCCTTTTTCGCAATCTTCTGAACCTCTCCTTTGAATTTAAATGAAAATCGAAAACCACAATAGTGCTGCCATCTACCTGTGCATTAAAGAGTTATAACGACATTCATTTTTGGGATTTAAAACATATATTTTTATATATTTTTTAATTAAAGGAGATATTGAATTGAAATCATAATGAATTTATTTCATTTATTTTTGTTTTGAGTACATGATTAAAATTCACATAAACTTATAAACTTGAAAATAAATATTTTTAAAAAGCTTTTGTTATTTAAATTTCTAATTCCATCAAGCTATTCTGTTTCTTTTAATCTAATAATGTTGACTTTTATATTTAAAATTTATAAATCAAATAAGTAAATTTTATGTTTTAAAAAATTGTAAATAAATAAAGATTAAATAGTTTCAAAAATTTAATATTTGAAATTGTATTATAAACTGGTAATCGACAAGAAAGTGTATTGGCAGTAGTAATAACATTAATCTGCTTATGTATATAATAAAATAACTCAACTAAAATCAACTGATTAGTTTACCATGAATTCAAATAATAAAAATTATGAAATATCAATGAGATAAAAGTATTAAATTATAAAGGAAAGTGTTTAAAAAAAATAATAATAATAATAACATTTTTCTCAAAAATATTTTTGAATTTAATGGACAGCATAACATAATAATATCCTTAAACATGTACTTTGAGTTAATCAACACAGACATGATGATAAAATTTTAAATAAAAATGAGCAAAATAGGGTATTCTCCCAATAAGCGATTTAAAGTACATTAATATGTAATTATTCTTACTAGATGGCGCCACTAAAATTGTTTGTTAACATATTTTTTTGCATTTTTATCGTAGATTAAAAATGGAAAATAGGGAATTTTATGATTGCCATGGAACACTTTTTAATCCTTCAAAATGTTCCAACACATAAACCTTCGAATATTAATGGCATATTTTGAAGATACTTCGCAACATGTGAGGTACGATCCCATAAATGTAACCGAAGTATCTTTTAGAAGCATGTTAAAATTAAAGTAGATTCCTTTCTAGGTATGATGCTTAACATTAAAGTGTATGTCTAAATGACAGATAAAATAAAAAAAGTTATTCATTTTTTATTGTTTAAATTTAATTTTTTATTAAATTCATGATTGTAATTAATTATCTGCAATACACATTATTCATATATTTTTACAATTATGTTATTTAAAATATATATTTTTAATATATATATATTTTTAATAATCAAAAGAAATATTACGAAAATATAGTTATAGAAGTTAAGTGGCGCTATCTATCGATCCGTAAAGTAACTACATAGACATTGGAACATTACCTAAGATAGAATATAGAATAGAAATTCGAAATTAAGCATTTTGATTTATGAGTTTTTAAATGATTTATGCTATTATTTGTAAAAACCTATACAAAATAACAACAAGGGACTCTATTTAATATAAATCATTATATTTTAGATTTTTGTAATAATAATCAAATTCATTTTGGTAAAAATTCTTATCGTAAACAGCATGAGTCAAAAATTTTTTACTTAGTTTACCAAGAACATTAACAAACAAAATATTAAAAACAAACAAAATAATTTCGAACTTTTATCAAAAATAATTTTCTCATAAAAATTTACTTTGATCATTGCTTGAATTTAATTCTATATTTAAAGAGGGGATTCTTGTTTTCGTAAAATTTTCTTCAGTATCAATTAATTTAACTAACAATAGGTAAAACTGTGTGTATTTTAACTGTAAATTTAATTTAAGGATTTTATAAGAAGTTGTAGAATTTACAAAAATTTAAAACTTTAAATTTCTTAGGGCACACATAATAATTTATAAAACATTTGATTTGTTATACATATAATATGTATCATATTATATGTCTGATACGTTACAACTAATTTAAACATTACATATGTTCTGAACACTTTTGATTTTAATCAATGACTTAAATTTAATTATGAATATTAAATTCATCATTAATAATCATTTTTATAAAATCAAAATTAAATTTAATTGTAATTTAATGATGTTTCGAAAAGAAATTAGATATTAATATATTAGTTTTAATACCCGTGTTTAATCATTATTGCTTATTTGGGAAAATATTCTTATATTTTTCATAATTGAAAAATTTTAAATGAATGAATTTTCGAAGTAAATTCTTGGTAAGAGTTAGAAAATTCATAAATTTTTATTATTACTATTTTTTAAAAATTTTTTTTTTAGAATTTAATTAAATATTGGAAACATCTCAAATTTTTTTTCTTAAAAATTTCGTAGATTTTTAAGAAAAAAAACAAGACTAATTATTCTATCGTTTATATTTTATTCAGTTCAAATTATTGAATTCAATTATTTCCATTCTCGTTGAAGTGAAGGTCCACATAATAATCAGACAATAAGTAAACATAGTAATCAGACCCAATTAAATAGTCGGTGCTAATTTTGAAGAACAAGCAATAATTGCTGCTGCCAATTAACTATCAGTTAAATCTTTTATGGGATTAATACATAAAAGGTTAAAAAAGAATCTTATAAATATGATCATAAGCTGTAATAAAACAAATTGAAATAATATTTAAAAAAAATTCTGAAATATCATTATATTCCATTATTAATTGGAAATTTTTATGGGTGAGAAATGATGAAACATTTTAACAATTAGTCTTGAAGTTTTAACGACTGATTATTAGGTTATGACTAATTAGCTTTTTTCTTTAACAATTTTTGAAATGAGCTACAATGAATCACTCAATTTAAAAAAATTTGTTCCAAACAAATATTTAAATATTATCATGAAATTTAAATATTCTGGCATTAGTGAAATTTAAGCTTACAGTAAAAGTGATGAAGATTATTTACTTTGTTGTGAAAATTCAAAAAGTTTGTTTTGTCACAATCGAATAACAGATGTATATTGCATTTTTGCTTTGAATTCTGATAAATAAACTAAGAAGGATTTTCTTGGATATTTATAATTTCAAGAAAAATTCTTCGTTCACTTATCAGTGTTCTTTAGAATAACAATGGAACTTTCATCGATGAAACATAAATAAATTAAATAAAATATACTAATAACTTCAAAACAGTCTTTTTACTGCTACGAGTCAAATGAATTCCAACAATATACCTGATTTCAATAAATTTTTGTACAAATTTTTTTTATTGAGATGATGTCCTTGATATGGACATAAAGTAAACAATAAAATGATTATCGTTAGTATAGATTTTAGAGATTAACATACCAATACATTCATTTGCCTCTGTAGGGGTGGCTGGGGTCCATGGTCGTTGATTAAAAAGAGGTAAGCACATCTCACAGTCATCCCCCATGGTTCGGTGTTCACATCGGCATACAAGCTTCATGATTCCTGTTTCCTCATCTGGGGCATATATGCAGTCACTGGCATGTCCATAGCATCGACATCTGAAAGTTGCAAAATGATTCCATTTTTACATTTCAAATCCTGTTTTGCTTATCACCAGAATTGGCAAAACTACAAGCATAAAATTAGCAATTGCCCTTGCTCAAGTATGGTACTTATGATTAATTAAGTTAAATTCACAATTAAAGAAATAAATTGAAATAAAATTTATTTCATTTCTTAGCAAAATGATTCGATTTTGACATTTTAAATCCTGTTTTGATTATCACCAAAATTGGCAAA
>JAPDSC010101794.1:11129-31206 GCA_026290005.1 Latrodectus geometricus | reverse complement strand
ACTACAAGTATAAAATTAGCAATTTCACTTGCGCAAATATGATACTTGTGATTAATTAACTTAAATTCCCTTTTAAGGCAAATAAATTAAAGTACAACTTATTTCATTTCTAAGCAAAGTTGCAAAATGATCCCATTTTGACATTTTAAATCCTGTTTAGCTTATCACCAGAATTGGCAATACTACAAGTATGAAATTAGCAATTCCACTTGCGCAAGTATAGTACTTTTGATTAATTAAGTTAAATTCACAATTAAGGCAAATAAATTAAAGTACCACTTACTTCAATTCTCAGAAAAAATGCATATTTAAACCTTAAAATAAAATCGATATATCTTTCAGGCAATTTACTTGTTGAATATGAACAAATTAAAAGAGAATGTCATTATTCATTCTAGAATAAATTATAAAGACTACCGATATGGAAATATTTACATACCTCGCTCCAACTGAAAAGTCACTGATGGCAAAAAAATAAGATTTAAGAACTAAAGGATCTTGAAATATTTCGTCTCCGAACGTATTCATTTTATCCAAAGTGATACGAATTGCAGTTGCTATCACCCATTCCTAATGGAATAAAAGATTAATATTTGAATGAAACACATAAAATTAGATTGACTGAATAATTTTTGCTCATATTTTTAATTATTTCACAAAGGAAAAGAAACGCATAATATTCTGATTCGATCCGCAAAATTAATCAATTTACCATCATTAATTGATTTTTATTTGTGATTTTTCACAAGCTTTCATACGATGAAATAATGGTCCATGGGAATCAATTCCTTTTATGAAAAGCTTTATAAAAGGAATTGATTCCCAAAGGACCGGAAAATGCGTTGTAGCATTAGGTCAACAGCCTATTATGAGACATTATTCATTGTATTCCACATTTATCGATTATTCAAAGTCAAAAAAATTGAATTTAGAATGATTATATAGCTGATACATTTTTATTACTAGTTTAGGATTCTTACTTATTCGGATTGGCAACAGCTCTTCCATCGCATCAGGTAATTAATGTTTTTATTTTAAATTTATATTAATATTTTTGTAATGAGTTTTTTTTACGCCTTTTTGATGTATAAAATGAATTAATTATGTGATTCAGATAACAAATAAATTATAGTGAATCAACTGGTTACAATTCTACAATAATAATAAATAAACTTTCTATGGTTTTTTGAGATTAAAATACTCTGTTGGCTTAAAATTACTAAAACCAAATTTAGAATTGTTTTAAATTTCAAATATCTTATTCAAAATATCTAAATAAATGTATGCATATACTCTTTTTGCGTACTATTTTAAATACTATGCTAATTGCAATGAACATAAATAAATCATTGGGTAAATTGACGTGATATTCCCAATTTATTAGACAAAATAAAAACTAAATGAAAATAATTTTTATGCTTTCCTTAATGTGTGATATTTGTATATATATGTATTAGGTTGTCAGGAAAGTTGATGGCAATTTTCGGTAGGTAGCTTGACTGAATATACCTGACTGAATATATTACACTTATTGAAAACAAATGACACGTGTACATATACTAAAAGAGAGAGCTTCAGCCATATTTGGAAGAAAGTTTGGTTATGATTCGTTAATTTTATCAGTTTTCTACGCCTTAGAATATGGTGGCAAATAAAGTGCATTATAGGCAATTATTCTTTTTCCGAAAGGGCAAAAAAGCCACATAAGTGGCAAATAAGATATGCGCTGTTTATGGCGAGGATGCTGAATGAAGGATTTTCCTTAATGAGAAAAATTTGAACTCTTTGATTGAGATCAAAACCCATTTGGACAAATTTTTTGCCGAGAAATCCGAGAGATACTGGAAGAACGCAATTCTCCATCTACGCTAAAGATAGATAAAGGTTGTGGAACAGAATGGTACTTACATAATTTAATAAATGTATATCAATATTTAAATGAGTTGCGTTTTAATTGTCCTAAAATATCTGCACAAGCTTTCCGAACAACCCAATAAGTGTGTAACAGAGATATTTTATCAGACAGAATGGGAACAGGTATTTAGTTTTCATCGAATAGCAACAATAACAAAAAGGTAATCGAATTCTAGCTGCTTCTAAGAGAGTTGCTAATTTATTTCTAATGACTGATTAGAAGACAACTGTAGTCAAACTTTAGAAACATTACGAAGAACAAAGTTAACATGAAAACAAATAACAAAACTGAAGCCACAGTAAATTTATAAATCGTTCATTTTGTACCGAGTTTTCCAGTATCTCTCCCACAAGTGTTTCAAGTTTAGTACAGGACAATGACTGAAATGGTTCACTTCCATTTCTTCTCCTATGTTGCACAGCTGTAAAAGAGGACTTATACGATCTAGATGTTTAGAGAGACAATTAAGGCCAGTAGCTAGGCGAAAAATGGCAATAGATTTGTCCCTTGGCCAAAACGGAATATTTGTAATTTCATCTATCCATTTCTTGTTTATGTTTGCGTCTTTTATGTCTTTCCAAATTTTTTATTTAGATTTTTTAATTAACTTTTTGGTGGTAGGAAAAGGAATTAGTTTATCTGCTATTTGTAAAATTTTGGTTACTAATCTTTATCAGTGAATCAGCTGTTCCATTTCCATGAAGTCTACACTGCGCTGATATCTACTGCGATGAAACTTCTTTATATTTCTCAATTAAATCATTGAGGGTATACAAATATTTAAAATATCAGTTGACGCAGGAGCTTTAAATGAAGCAATGCGACAGCAATGACGCAGGAGAGCATCTTAGAATCTGACAGTATAACAGCCCTTTCAAACCGACACTGAAGCTGTGACAGACTGATTTGAATAGCCGCGACTTAAGTCAAAAGCTGTTTTATATCTTCTGACAGGAATATAAAATGTGAAGAGCCTACAAAAAATGCCGCATGGACTATCTGTAAGCACGAATTGCCACTCATTTTTTGGGTACAATTCATGTATAGTCTCCAATGTTACAATTTTTAGAATTATGTCCTCTGTTTCTTTCTTAGATACCTCACTTGACAGATTTACTCTGTCCATGCATTTCCTTCATTCATTTGGACTATATAACTTCATGAGATTTGTTGCTAAAATACTATGTTCCTCAATTTAATGTATTGGGCTCTGTCCTTTCTTCGTAATTTTTGTAGCTGTTATTGAGTTGTGTTCTGTTCTAAGAAATGTTTTAGTAAATATTTCTCAGAGCTATCCGGCGTTGTTTATTTATCCTAAGAACGGATACAAAAGTTAAAACAGATACATAAGTCCAATTATATGTATAAGGGATGATTAAATGAAAAGGCACGAAACCACACGGTGGGTACAAACGTAGCCATAGTCTTGAGCACAACTGATGAACAAGCCCCAGGATTCCTTGTTCCCAGAATTTCTGTGGCTGTGACAAGACCCAGTTCTTCATATCGTCCTTAAGTACATCGTCCGAGTTGAAGCGCTTCTCTTTCAGGTGTTTCTTCAGTGGACCAAACACATGGAAATTGCAGGGTGACATATCCAGACTGTAGGGCAGACGGTCCAACGCTTCCCACTTGAAATTGGTAAGTTCAATGTGTATGACTCTGGAGACGTGTGGACTCACGTTATCATGGAGCAGAACCACACCCTTCGTGGCAGCCCCGGTCTTTTGTTCTTAATTGACATGAGGAGGTGTCGGAGTGTCTCACAGTACACACCAGAGTTTATGGTTTTTCATTGCTCGAGGAATCCTGTCCATATACGGACTGCCACATCATTTGGAAGTCGTTTTTGATAAGAGCTGCTGCTTTCTCCTGAGCATGCGGGTACCCGCACTTGCTCTGATCCTAGTCAGAGACTAGAATCACATATCAAGATGTCTCATTACTTTCTCCCAAGGTGGAATATGCAAATATTTAACTGTTACGTTTTTACCTCGTTTCGTTCCTTTTAATTTGATCACCCCTAGTATATTATATATCAATGATATAGGAATTACCTCAGGAACATTTTCAAAAAATAAAATTAAAGAACTATAGCATTTGAAAGTATAGTTGTAATGAATTATAAAACTATAGCTAACTCAAAACAGATACCTGAAGGGGAGCATTGTTCTCGAAATCATATGCACCAGGACGTCCTTCCAGAGTGCTAAAGACTACTGTCCCACCTGTCAGAGGTGATAAATCACTGTACTCAGAAGTGCACAGGGGCAGTGTTTCGTTTTCCCTGGACACAGTCACACCATCTGCCACGCCATAGGTCTCATTGCAAGTGCCACTATAGTACTGATAGGGCTCCCATTCGGAATCCAAGGTGGTGCGTTTGTAAATGGCAAAGCTTTGTGGCCGACTGCTGTAGAACCGGAGCCGCACGTAGGATATGTCAAATGATTTTCCTGGGTGAAAATTATTGAATGCTATAATTTTAAAAAGAAAGAAAAACTACAACAGAAAGATTGCATTGAGATAAATTTAATTTTCTGTACAAAAATCTAGTGGAAATGAAAGAGATATTTGTATACAAGTAAAATATTTACAGTGCTATTCTTGATAATTTTATAGTTTGAGCCTAGATGAATTGAATGAAAATTTTGGAGAATAAGGTTTTACAATGGATTTTATTCTCTGTTGAACAATAGGCAACAGATATTATGGTTCTACATTTTGCACTTTTATGAATTGAGATATTAGTTGGGTGTGTCTTCCAAGCTTTTCAAGAGTTAGTTTCAACTATCTGTGAAGAAATCTCCTAGATTCTGTGGAATATGCTATGAATGCCAAAATAGCTAATATGAATTTCACATGTTAAATTATCCACTACCCGATTTCAAACATTACATTGCACAGTTACCTATCAATTACGGATTTCTTCAGATAAAAATTTACTGTAATCCTGTGTATTTTTCACGATTTTTCATTTTTCTTGATTTGTTAATGGAAATTTAACAAAAGTTTGACAATATAAATGTCGCAAATAGTTTGTGAAAATTTACTTTCGACATATTTTACAAGACTTTACAAAAGAATTTAAAAATTTGCTTTATGTAAAATTTCCAATATTCATACTGAAGTATATAAATAGAAGAGCAGTATGTTAATAATCAATATAACTCTTTTAAGTTCATAATAAAATGATTTATATTATTTTTAATTGCAACATTTTTAAAACATACCGATAAATTTATTGTATTATATATATATGTGCATACATATAAAATATAATTGCATATATTTCTATATATATATAATATTTATATTATCTATCTATCTATCTATCTATCTATCTATCTATCTATCTATCTATATATATATATAGAATTTATTATTTCTAAATATATTTCAGCATATAACAATTCAAGTGAAAAGAATATAATTTCCAGTTTTCTAGCTTACTTTTCAAAAATATTTAAAGTTTGTCTTTGAATTTATAAAGACTGCTTAAGTAATATTATTCACTGGTAAATCATATATAATATTATGAGATTTTCAAAAATTTGTTGTTAATCTTATAACATATTATGAGATTTAGACATATTAAATAGAGAATACACACAAAAAATGTTATTATTCCACATAATACTAGAAGTAGTTTATCACACGAAATACATTGAACGAAAGAATCATTTTAACAAATTTACATTAAAGCAAATGTAATTTTAAAATCCAAAAGACATTAAAAAAAAAAAAAAGTTAAATCTTTAAAATTTTAAATAAAATAGATACAAAATAGCTACTTTTAATAAAAATGCGAAATTGTGATAAAATAATAAGACAATATTTTAAAAAATTAAGCGAAATTCCTTTTACGTTATGCATACGAACATTATTGTAATTAAAATATTTTACTTATCCAGCTATAGTTTCATCAAAGTATTTTTTTTTTAAATAAATTAGTTGGGAAAAACAAAAAAATAAAATTTTGCATTGTTTTGCTATCTTTATTCCTTCACATTTATGGTAAGGCTCTTTAAAATAGAGTTAAAAATTTTGCTATTTTTAATGCAATAGAATGAGAAAGATATGAAGAATGTGATTGCTAACAAATGATTTCCATCTATAAGTGATTCCTCTTCGGCTTCTCTCGTCTCGAGGGTTAAGTAGAGGATCGATTGGAGGGTAAAGAGAAGGGAGTGGGGCGTCTCCGGACTTTCTGGAGCCCCCTTCCGTGTTTTTATGTTATCTGTTTATGTATTTCCAGATTGGGAAGAGGTTGGTTACAGAGGCATGATGGGGAAAACGGGACACACAACCCCAGACTGGGAGGGGTTTTGACAGAGTGCCAACAATGTCCTCACGGACAAGCATTCTGTAAGATCTCTTGCAAACAAGAGAAGAGAATTAATTGCAGTCAAGGTTATATATAAATCTAATTATTCTAATTTAATTTAATCTTGAGAATAATTTAACTGGTTAATTATATTGATTAGTAAAGATTTCATTTGTGTTCAAAAGTATTGAGAGTTATTCTGTGATAGCTATGTTAATTTGATATAAATTGGTTTTTTTCTTAAATAAGTGACTATTAAAAATTTTTAATCGTATACTTGTAAATTTTAATTTTAAGAAACAATTATTAACTGAATATTTTGGCATGCAAAAGAAACAAGTATTTTAATTTCAAATATCTTACATCTAATTACATTTGGATTGCTGATAATATCATCATTGACACATTAAAAATTTGGCTTCCTCCAGTAATTTTATTTACAAAAATATTCTTCGAATCTCTCAGTTAAATACATAATTTACGTAGCCCTATATATATATAGGCATGATACCATAATTTTTAGTTTAAATAGCCCTACAGATATCCACACCCAATGTGAGAATTAGACATATGAACTCTTAAACTGTAGACTAGAATGGTAACAATTCAGATATGAGCTCTTGAAATGATGGTTGCTGCAATTTAAGTAATTAAAGAAATACATTCAGTTAAATACATAATTATACAAATAAAATAAAATACATATTAAATACATTCTCAGTTAAATATATAATTTACGTATTAAAATACGAATCAAGGATTTACAATTTGATATAAATATATGCCGAGATCTTAGAAAATGTGATTCAATATTAATGAATATTTAAAAACTAAACTCTTATTAATTTATGATTTGTAAGAAAATAGAAATTATTAAAATATTTAAATTAATTTTTCATATTTTCTATTTTCTTAATTTTATTAAGGTTTGAATATGTCAGGATTACTTTATTGGTATTACGTATGTGATTAGTTGAAGCACTCCGTTTTCTTTTTTATCAGAGTAAACTTCAAAGTTTTGAATTATAATTACTATGGCTTATTTTCACTTTAAATTCTCTCAGAATTTTATCTCAAAAATTGATTATTGTAAAGATAATTAAATTAAAATGGATTCATTAATTATTTTCCCACAAACTATTTATAAAATACTATTGGTTTGGGGAAAAAGTAATCCATTATTTTTTCGGTAGACGTCTGTAGTGATCGATATCTCGTCAGGTATATATCAAACAATTTCAGATTTATGCTCGTTGGAAAGGTGACATTTGACACTAAAATATCCTCTTGCGGTTTTTTGTTTGATTTATTCAGTTATGAGTACAAGGTTTTAAAAATGGAAGACAACAAACAGAAAATTCGATACATTTTAGTTTTTCTCTTGTAATGGTGAAAAAGATAGCCGGGTGGCTAAAATTGAGAAAGGTGTTTATTGTCCTATATAGGACTGTAACAACCAGTTACGTACAATTTTTGTTTCGTCGATTCCGTTCGGGTATTTTTGATGTTGGAGATGCACCTCGCATGTGGATACAGCATCGCCGAAAATGTCTATAAAATATCAAAAATGATCGAAGTTAACCGCATGTCAGCAGTCGTAACGCGCAAGACCTAAAAATCTACATGAAAGCTGTTTTAAACTTTTTTATAAAATGAATCCAAAAGAAGTTACATAAAGTTCACGTAAAAATAATGGATTTCTTTTTCCCCAACCTAATATAATTTATCATTTGTGTGGCAACACAATGAAATAAAATAGCTTTTATTAAGAGTACTTTAACTTGGAACTTAAATTGATGTACTTACTACTTGTACCGAGCACTTAATATTTGCGTTACATAACTATGAAGTATTTAAATAATTATTTAAATTAATGCTCTTTTCTTAAATTTTTTGGTATTAAATAAAAATGTGCTTTAAAATAGAGTTAAATATTTTTTTTTTTATATTTAATGCAACATCAGACTAATGATTAAACGTCGCTTACTTAATTTATTTGTATACTATTACTCATAGTGCAAAGTTAGCATTTCTTGAAATTAATTATGTAAGTTCATACAGATATTTTCTATTTTATTAATGATTATTCTTTTATGGATATGCTATTTCTTATTATTTAACATAGATTTAACTCGATAATCATTTGAGAAAAACTGAGGTTACTTCACACCGCTATACCATAAATTAGATAGTAAACACAAAATATATAAACTTTTCTTTTTATAAAGAAACCTAAGTCTTATTTTAATTTAAAGAATTTAAACGTTTTTTAGAATTAGTAAAATTAAATCTATTATAAGCTTGGGTAATCGAAAACATGCGACAAATAAATGATTGAAGTCAAAATAATAGCCAAAGGTATTTCATATATTAGTGTGATTTTAACTTTAATATTATGCTGAAACCGATCCAGGTTTAAACTCAGAAGGGAAAAATAAACTAATGTCAAATATTAAACAGTAGAAAAATTTAGGTTTTATGAGTTTTAGAACTTTTCATGGTAAAAATGTATGATTATTATAGCTAATACTTTAACTCTTAAAAGATTTAAAAGTAATTGAAAATAATTTTTCTCTTTTTATAATTAATAAATAGGGAATAAACTCTTTTAAAGTTAAAATGCTGCAATGAATTTAGCCAACTTAATGTAAATATATATATTAGTTTGTATATATTTACATTAGTTTGGCTAAACTCATGGCAGCATTTTAACTTTAAATCTTTAAGGAGTTTATTCTTACATTATTACTATAGCATTATCATAATCAATCAAATATATAAAATTTTGATTGATTATCACAATGCTGTAGTAATAAAATATGACCACCCCTTTTGAATAAAGTATAGCATATTGTAATAGTTTATTTAAATAATGTATAATACATACTTTAATAAACGTAAATAATGTAAATAAATATTTTATTTAAATAATGTAAATATATTAGAAAAAGTACTTAAATTTGCTTATAAAAATATATGAGAATATTAAAAAGAATTAGAATATTAAAACTCCATTATTTATAATCATGAGAATTAAAACTTGCGATGTAGTATCAGAGAAATTGAATGAGCATATGTTACTTAAATAAAGAACACACTTTTATGCATCAAGGAAGTATATATACATAAAATATCATTTTTAAAAATTGATAAAAAAAGCAGCAAATGAGGGGAAAAAAAACCCCACAGAAATTTGAAAACATAATGTTGGCAATGGCGTATGGAGCAATATTTAAAATATTTAATATTAAATCAATACTCTGAAAGTTGAAAATAAATACAATAAATATTTTAATTAGTGTGTATAAACTTTGCTCAAATACAATATATTTATGGTTTAGGTGATCATTATTTTTTTCCATTATGATTACTCGGAAAAAGTAATGTTATTAACCTTAACTTTAAAATAATTTCATACAAATTTTATTAAATAATGCTATTTTGAAAATATGAAAAGTAATATTAACTTATTATTAAAGAGTAACAAGCAAGATATACGGAACGTAAACTTTAATTTTTCTAATTGTTTTATGCAAACTTACTGAAATCTAAGGTGAGGTTAACTTGGCCAGGGTATCCAGGTCCTTCCTCCATGGTCTCGCTCATCCACCAAGTGAGGTTGCGATAGGTATTAAAATCAGTCATGTGATGAGGTAGATGAGCCCTGTGAGGCATGGTGATGTCGCATATTTCACAGGGGGCACGTGCCCAGGGGCTACCCATCTGTCTGCAGAACTCTCGGGGACCTTTAGGCCCAGCTCCGCAGGTGTTGGACGCGATGATGTTTCGGTAGGCAGCTGCATTGGAGAAATCTGGAGTACACCTTTGCGGCAAATTGTTATCATCATAACAAGGCGATTTGCTGTAAAATCAAAGATTAAATTATCATAATAGGGTGTCATTTATATCAGAGAAATTTATATAATCTTTGACAATAATGCAGTAGTTATTTGGATATGATTGGAATAAATTTTTGAAATTTAATTTGCCTCGATGTTTATTCATAATTTAATAAATTAAAAATTTTACAATAGTATTTATTAGATCTATCTTCTAACTGGTAAAATTTACAGATGTATTGAGAAGAAAATAAATAATATCAAGCGCACATTTAATAATTTTCTTTTATTTCAGTTGTCCAGGGAGTTAACTTTTTCCCAAAACTAGTAATTAACAGAGAAATTGTTTATAATTTTAGAGAATGATGCAAAATTATTATGATATAAATGCATGGTAATAAAATGTTTAAGATCACTAATACTTGACTAATATTTATAAAATTTATTATGAAAAATTACTTTTCATCAATTCCACTCTAACATATCATTTTTATTAAACGAATTAAATAATTGCATTGTATTTTTTTAAACAAATATGTTGGCATCATTTTTATTGAATGAATGAATTAAATATGAAATTGTTGCAGTTATTAAATTTTGACTTTGATGACCTTAAATGAGAATTTCTTTCAGAATGATTGTAATATTATTTCTTATGTATTTTCATCTGTTTTTTTTTTTTTTGTATTCCAGCTTTTCACCAAAAACGTTTTGAAATTAAGTGTTATAATTCTGTTGGTTTCTACAAAACGACATATCTATAGCTCATTCTATAAAATTTTAACTACTATACGAATTATAATTAAAACTATTTTCTTATTTTTGCTTTAGTTTTTCCTCCCAAAATTCAAATTTACCTCGAAACTTTCTTTGTTTATATGGTATGATAACATTATTTTTACATTCAAAACTTATACACTTATATTTGACACTATTGACGTAAAGTTTTATTTATATTTGACATATTGGGAATTTAAACTTCAATATACGGTAAGCATGAATTGTGATTTATTAAATAATAATTCACAAAGCATTTACAAATAATTTCCTGAATTTGGTCCATGGATTTTAAACTACATTAATCTTGTATTTTTCGAAAGTGTTTAATAGTTATACACTAAATTTCTTATTGTGAAGAATATGGTTAGAATTATTATTTACTTAAGATTATAGAACAATAATAAAACTAAAAATGTCTTATTATTTAAATAATATTTATAATGGTATAAAGTTAATATTCCGTTTCTTTATTTTGATACTGATATTTATTATTTTGCTGATGATTCATATTTTCAAGTAATCTTTTCAGTTTAATATTCAAAAGTAAATTTTAATAATTCAAACGCAAACATACATTTTATGGAAAACACACGTATATACTGGTATATATTAAAGTTGAAAATCATATTGTAAAATTTTATAATAATAATAATAATGAATAATTAAATGATTAGGTTTCTTAACATTTAAAGTTTAAATGTAAAATAATATCATGGATAAGTTTAATTTGAATAACATATTAAAGTTTAATTTGATAGGATAATTACAGAAAATAAAATTTATCCCCTGAATTAAAGAAACAGGGTGAAAATCTTGGAAGGCAGTAATATTATAAAAATGTAATAAATAAATTTAAAACATAAAATATAATGCAGCCACTTTTATCTAAATATAGATTACAATATCAAAATGCTTAAAATATTTTCTAATAATAGATGAAATGTGCAGTTTAAATATTATTAGTAAAATAAACGCAATAAATGAAGTATATTTCAAAAAGCATTTTGTAGAAAATAGACAAAACTTGTCTATAAACTTAAAACTAATGTGATTTGATTGTTATCTGTCTTTAAAAAATAAATCAACTTTTAAAATTTTACATGAATTTCTTTCTTTATAAACTCTTATTTTAGTACTGATAAAAGCATGAATCACAACTATTTTAAGAAGATACACATAATCAACCTATTATTTTTGCTATAGAATATACAGTTAGAAATATTTATTGGGATATTTTATTGCATGCTTGTTGAATTTTTTCATTATTAAATGTATCAGAATTATACATTCAGTAGTACCCTTAAATTTAATGAAATTGTAATTTTGATATAAAATTTGGAAACAAAATTAAAAATACAGAGACATTGATTAAAATATGATATATTTTAATAATTTATGAAAGAATTACTCATTTTAAATTGAATTTTATTCGTATCTTAGATGGTTACATTTTTATTTTATTTACATCTTAACCGGTTAGAGAGTTTCCTAATCAAACATAAAACTGGTTTTATTTAAATTGCTATTTTGCAATAAATAAATTTGGAATCATGCATATAGGTTATTTTTTTAAAATTTTCTTACAGTAATGTTAAAAATATTTATTTATCTAAAATAAGTTTTATTGAGAAATTAAAAAAATATTTTTAATATTAGAATTTTATACATTTCAAAATATTTATTATAATTGAAAAATAAATTCTTACATATCAGCTGAAGGAAGATCCCAAGAGCCTGGAAATTCTTCATCATATTCATCATCATAAATACCTTTTAATAAAAGATCTTCATAGTCATATAAAGATGACTGTCTTTTATTTTTAGCGGCAGACGATACCGTTAAATTTAACGCTATGAGAAGGGCCAAAGTTGAATTAAGAGCAACGCGAAATCTCTCCATCTTCCGAATCGTCTGCTTTGGGATGAGAATTTTCTAAGGCTCTGAGCATGCGTCAGTTTTAAGAGTTAGCATTGAATGGGGGGTAATTTTGATACCCTAGATTGTGTTTCTATTTGTATGATAGATTTTCAGGCAAGTTTAATAATTATTCTAACTATTTATATAAAATATTTAAAATTTGAAATGTACTTAAAATTTAGTATAATTTAAGTAAAAGATAACTAAAAATTTAATTATCTTAATAATTTGATTCTATTAATTATTAATCTTACATAACTTACAATAAAGGCAGGAATTCTAATAAATAAATAAAAATTATTTGCCTGCTAAGACTCAGATGATTTTTATTCATTTATAAAGTTTTAAATTAATTTAAGATGAGATTTTTAGCTAATTTATTTAGTTATAACAAATATGTGTTATTATTTAACAAGTGATACTCACGTATAAATGAGTCCATTTAAAATTAGCTTTTTACATTTACTGATTTTACTTTTGCTTGGTTTATAAAGTACTATATTATAATATTCGTTTGTTAGAATAATATTATAATGCATAATTATTTTACTACAAATATTCAAAATTAACTATGTCCTTAAAGTATTTTTGAAACTTAGAGATTTTAGAATTAGTTTATTAATAACATTACATTTTTTTAGTAAAAAAATAAATTAAAACTGATCGAGTTTCAGATTTTAAGAATATTATATTTCTTTTTTTATAATTTATTATATATTTTAATATTTTAATAGACTACAAATTTAACGCTGCATGTTTCATTTGGATCAATTAAGATGAAACACATTTCTCGTGTCACTTTACTCCATTTGAAATAAATTTCAGCAAAATATTTATTTATAAAAGTACATTCATGCTGTCCTTTTGACACATTATTTCTTTTGAAATCTATTACTGCAAATAAAACTAACTTATAGCTCTTCCCAAGAAGTTCTAAATAGTATTTGCAATAAAATTTTTACTTCATGTTATTCTATTTGAATGCACCATATAAATATTTTTCCAACTGACGATACGGCCTTAGCAAAATTTACTAATGGATTCCATGATGGTCTCCTTTTGCCAAATATTGATAGAAAATAAAAACAAACTTATAAAGGTTTTCTATCAACTAAAAATAGACTCTTGTTGAAGTAGATTCTTAATTTTTATTACAAATTGAATCACCATTTCTTTTTATGTGAATTTAAGAAGTCCATTAATGAAATTTGCTCAAATACTTTTACAAAAAAATCACAAAATGAATTTTCGAACTCTTATCCATAAATGCAAAATAAAAATGTGATTTTCAAAGTTATTAAAGCATAAACAGTTTCAGATTATTTTAGTGAAAAAGAAATCAACAAAAAAGTTTTAATTCAAACATCGTCTTATTCATGGGTTGCCTTGACAACAAATGGAGGTGAAATATTTTTCACAAAGAATGAAAATAAATATCGTAAATATATGCGTGTTTGATGGGAGAATGTAAGTAACATTCAGAAAAATTGGGGTATGAACATTTCTAATTAGGCTTTGAATCTATGTATGAAAAATATATATTCAAGACAAATAAATTACAATTACTCTTATAAATAAAGTTAGATTCGAACATCATTATAACTTTTTATGAAAGAAATTGTAAAATTTTATTTTATTTTAAATTGCAAACTTTAATCAATCATTTTTTGGATATATATTTCACAAAAACGAGCTTTGTTGCACATTTACCAATAATAATTATATTAAATATTATAAATATGTTTATCAAAATTCTTATTTTTATTCCATAAATCAGTAAATATTAATAAATTAGAATTATTCATTAAAATAAAGTTATTTTTCGAGAGATTTTTTACTAATATTGGTTTAATCATTTTGTAGAAAATATACAGTTCTCTTTATTCTTATAACTTTATTAAAATTATAAGAATTAAAATTACAAAAAATTATAATTCTCTTATTATGTTTAGAATTTTACAGAAAGTACAAAATGGTATTTATGTATTTTATCAGGACATTAATTTCTGAATGCCAGGAGAAATGAAACTGCGAACATGGAAAAGAGAGTTTCTTCTTGTCTTAAAGCAGTCAGTAATTACTGGAATTCCTGAGCTTATTGCCACAAGAAGCAAGTACAAAAAGTTATTGAGGTTATGTGTATTCGCTTTTTGTCTCGTCGGATTTTCCTATTACACGTGGTTATTCATGAAATCTTACTGGAGGTATCCAACAGTTATGGACGTTGTTGTGCAACATCCCGATGATGTTGAAGTACCAGCTGTCACTATATGTAGCCATAATGGGTATGTAATGATGTGTATTTAGATTTATTATAATTCTTTTTTTATAAAATATAATTTATTTTTGAAAAGAGTTTTTGATTTATTAATGAAGAGAATCTTCTGATAATCAAATACACATGAATTTTGTTGTGATTAATATTTATTAAATTAGTACATTAAATTTTCTAATAGAATTTGCTACATTTATTTATTAATATTATTGATAAATGTATTTAACCAATTTTAGAAGATTATATTAATTTGAAAATATTTAAAAATCTTCATACGGATGGAAGATATTTTTACATATTTATATAAGAAATAAATTGATTATAAAAATTAATTGTTTTTGTATACTTTAAATATAGAGGATAAAATTTTGTAAGATTGTATTAAATGATTTAAAATTCATTAATAGGCTCATAATTTTGTTCATATTTATAAATGATTACACGTTAATGGGAAATAAATTAAAATATAAGTGTACTCATATTTTTATCTATGTTTTATGCGTATATTCAGAGTAATGTATTCATGAAATAAGAAAAGCTTTTGAACGAATTATAAGAAAATACATTTATTAATTTAAGTTGGTTATTAATCAACCAAATTCTCTGCAAAATAAAAATGTAGTTAAATGATTTTAATCACCGCTAACTAGAGAAAAATTTCTTTTTTTTAATCTTGTTGCCGAATATTTTTAATAGCTTTTAATTCACATAATTGCTAACAATTAAGATTCAAAGTTATTTCTGTTATATTATAAAATAATTCCAAAATATAAAGAGCGGAATTAAAGATTTTCAAATTTTGAAGATTATTGATTAAACCCATAGTATCTATTATCCAATAGATTCAATCCATAACTTCTTTAAAATATAATGCCATATGTAAGAAATGTAACATTTAATAAATATTGCAATATTTTGATGTTTTAATTAATATTAAACTCAATATTTTACATAATATTAGTTTGCTGCTATCTTAGAATAGGGGTACACAGTATTTAAAGTACATGACCTATACAGAAATATTGTATCTATGAAAGGTGAAATCCCTTATAAATTTTATACTCTAAATACCAGCAGCTTAGGTTCACATATTGAATAAATTAATAATATTATTAGAAAATGCATATGCTCAATATCTAATAATATAAAATATATAGAATATTTTGCGTCAATAATGTATTATTGATAGGGAACGAAAGTTGTTTAATGTTTCAATAGATTAATAGATAATCTTAAAAATTAAAATAATATTTTTTAAAATTTTTAAAAAAATGTTAGCAAAATGTTAATAGATTTGAATAAATTTCTCTAAAATAAAAATTAATCGATTAATAAGCATCCTAAATACAAAACTGAAAAATAAGGAGAAAATGATACAATTGATGAACACTAAAAATGTATGTTAACCTTTTATGTTTATGTAAATTTAAAACAATATTTAATCCATTAAGCTGTGTCTTTTATCTTTTCAGGATTTCAGCCTCTTTGTTTTGTAACTTATATCCAGATTTGTGCTCCCCTACGAAGAATTATACGGATTTCTGTCAACGATATTTTTACTTTTGCAATCCGAATTATGAATATCCTGATAATATTACTGTAAGTGTTAAGATCTTTTAGTAATTAAATGGAATATTGCACATATTAAATGGAATATTGTATTATATTTATTAATAAATTTATTGATGCAATCATAGAAAAAATATTTATGCATGGAAAAATAAAAAATATATGAAATCATTAAGCAGCAGAAAACATTTTATAATGATAAAATATTCTATTCATCAAATATTAGGTTGGGGAAAAAGTAATCCATTATTTTTTCGGTAGACGTCTGTAGTGATCGATATCTCGTGAGGGATCTATCAAACAATTTCAGATTTATGCTCGTTGGAAAGGTGACATTTGACACTAAAATATCCTCTTGCGGTTTTTTGTTTGATTAACTTAGTTACGAGTACAAGGTTTTAAAAATGGAACACAACAAACAGAAAATTCAATACAATTTCTGTTTTCTTTTATAATGCCGAAAAGGCTAACCAGGTGGCTAAAATTGTGAAAGGTGTTTATCGTCCTATATAATACTGTAACAACCAGTTACGTACAATTTTTGTTTTGTCGATTCCGTTCGGGTATTTTGATGTTAGAGATGCACCACGCATGTGGATACAGCATCGTCGAAAATGTCTATAAAATGTCAAAAATGATCGAAGTTAACCGTATGACAGCAGTCGTACGCGCAAGACCTAAAAGTCTACATGAAAGCTGTTTTAAACCTTTTTACAAAGCGAATCCAAAAGAAGTTACATAAAGTTTACGTAAAAATAATGGATTTCTTTTTCCCCAAACTAATATATGGTATTAAACTGGCAAGAGATTAGTTGCTTCAGGTTCTTTAACAATATAAAAAGCTATGGAAAACACTTCATTTTATATCTATTTGTTTAATATAAATAATGCATTATAAATTTTAGAAATAAAAATATGAGGCTGGACTAAAATCATTGAATGTGTCATATACCAAACCTATGATTTTAAATATTTTTTATGGCAAGCTATGCGATTGTGGTAAATAAGTAAATGAAGAAATATTAAGATATGAGAAATTAAAAAAAAAGATTTTAATTACAGTTTTTGCATATAAATATTCCATGTCTGTTGATATGAAGATTTGAGGTTTTTCTCCTCTATGATACGATAAACAGACCTTTAATTCATTTGTTTCGCCTATAATCCAACAATAATTAAAAAAACAATGACTTAATAGAAATTAGAAAATTTCCATCATAACACACACTCATGCGCGTGATTCCAATTTATTACTATTAAATTTCAATTTATTACTTTTTGAATTATTTAATTTGTGAGAGAAATAAATAGGAAAAAAAACATACGCATGAGACAAAATATTTATCCTTTAGATATTTACTTTTGAATGAATTATAGCCAAACTATATAAACTTGATATTATTTTAAAGGATTTGTAAATTCTATATTCAATAAATTATATTTGCATGACATTTTTTCAAGAGGGATAACCTTTTTGTAAACCGTAATAAACTAATATAAATAACGACTTTTTTTATATGAATTTTAAAACGATAATATAATAACGATTGTTTACTTTACCAATTTACTTTTTTTTATCAGTAAAACTAGTAATTATTTCATAATGCTTTTAAAACAGTATAAAGCATAAACTCGGTAGCTGCGAAAAGGATTAAAAAATCTTAAAATTCGTACCTTAAGCTGGGCAAAAGAAAGAATTGAATTGGTTTTTATAGAACGAACATTTGTATTCTTTGCAAAATGACGCAGAATTGGTCAAACAAAAATAAATTCGATATATAATACATATGTGAAACAAAACTTGAATTGTTTGTAAGTTTGGAAAACTGTGAACCTATGTTAATTAGTTTGGTTTACTTGTCGTTTTTTTAACTCAATTGTGCATATTTTGTTCAATGCAAATTTGATATTTTATTGTTAATTTTAAGCCAAGCAGTCACAATTGATGAGGAAATGAAACCCACTGATCTTTTAAAAGTTCAATTTATGTTAAATGACATTACAAGTATATATTTTAATATGTAAATTTATTATTCTTATAGATATTGATGTATATATATATTATTGATTAGTCTATATTATATTGATTAGATATATTTCCTATTTTAATGATTATTAATCTAGTAACAAATTAAATACGAACTGCAGTTTCTATAATATCGTTTAGAAACACATATTTAAAAAACAAAAATAAAAAAAATCAATCTTTTCTGAAAAAAATACAGTTAGTTAGGTTACAAATGTATAAATAAAAGTGTATAGAAATACATTATTTATGCAAGAATTATACTCATAAGAAACCAGAAAACTTCCAGAATAGTGTTAAAATTATTTGATTTTCAACATATGTTAAATATTCATTACTTTTAGAGCAGAAATAACTCACTAAGCTTAATAGAGTACAAAATAGACTTTAACAGATGTCCTATTTTATTTATTTTTGTTTATATCTGTAATCATGTACAACTATTAATAAGGGAAAGAATTTGGCTGTAAAGTTAACTGTTTTTTTTAATTTACATTTTCCTAACCTATTCTGCGCTTAATATTGAAATAAAACAAATTTTTGTTGATTTTATTTCGTTAGGCTTTTTCTAAATGAGGTCCGATTACAATTTTTCATAGAAAGTATATTTCAAATTATATATATAGTTTGTATATATTTATTCGAAAATAATTTTATGGACATTATCTTCAAAATCTAATACTTAAAACTCTTTAAATTTTACTTAAAATTATTTCTTAAAATTTTTATTGAATTGGCATTCGAAGTGTTAAATTAATTTCTTGTAGATGCCCGCTATTACTGCATATGAGTTGCCGCAATTAAGCCGAGAGCAGTACAGACTACTCGGTAACCAACCAGAAGACTTAATTGAATCATGTCAAGTTGTCTTTCCAACATATTCCCGACCATGCAGGTGAGGAAGTAAGAAAATCAAACAGGTAGTTTGTTGAATATTTTTAGCTTTCACATAAATTTTGAAAGCTTATTTTACATAGATTATTGTTTATAAACTAAATTTAAAACTATGATCAATACAAAAATTTTGGTTAGACTATACTTAAGGGTGCCCCTTTGATACTCGCCAAGTTTGTGATCACGATTGATCGCCAAGCTGGGCAAAACCAAATTGTATTTTGATTGCAACAGAGCAACTGATTGTTCTTTGTAAATAAAAATCTCCAATAAAATCAATAGCCAAACAAATATCATCCAAGGGGGCACCCTAAAATATAGTTTTACCAAAATTTTAAATAAACTAGAGTATTTTTTGCTGTGTTTTGATTATAATAAAATGTATCTTTAATAAGCATACAAAACATGGATAATTTGAAGTCTTTGTGACAATTTCAGAAAAGTGGTAAACTTGATATGTACTAGTTCATACTTGCTGGCGTTTTGTTTTATTTTAAGTGATTGCAAGAGGTTTAGGGTAGAAAAAATTTATAC
>JAPDSC010101794.1:0-10729 GCA_026290005.1 Latrodectus geometricus | reverse complement strand
ACCCTAAACCTCTTGCAATCACTTAAAATAAAGACATAAAGACTTTTTACAGAATTTCACAGGTGTCATAGTTCATTTCAAGACGAGGAACAGCCGTAATTTCGTATAATTTCTCTACCACCCTGACAATGTTTATGGAAGATAGATGTTCTATCTATCAAAAGATGCAAAAGGATTTTCATACCTAACAATTCATGAAAAAATTGATCCGCTATCATGCATAACTATTCATGAAGAATTGTACATATAAATAACTTGGTTTGGGTTCCTCAAAATTTAATTGATGACTCAAAAAGAATGTGTGTAAATTATTAAAAAACCACCGTCCATCACATTATTTCTAAAGCTGCAGTGGATGGTGAAATGTGTATACCGTTTCCTGATATTTCTACGCGTTAAGAAAGTAATGTATAAATCTTCAAAAAAATATCCATTCCCATAATTACAAAAAGGTAATATGCTATAAAAATATAAATTATGCTGTTAAAGTATAGGATTGGTCAAAATCATCAAGCTGCAAGGGTAAGAAACAGTCGTAGTTAAGTGGTATATTATTAAATTTCTTCCAAGCATTTAGTATGAAGAACTGAATATAAGATTATTCTCTCTTCACTTTAAAAATGCATTTTCTAATTTATTAAAATTGAATCAAAGCTTCCTGAGGGAAAAAAACATTAAAATGATACAACCTCCATCCTATATAGGATACAAAAAGGTAAAAAGGTTTTCCAAGGTAGATTAGGTAGATATCTACCTAATTTAGCTTGGAAAAAAAAATTTAACTATTTTTTTAATTTACAAAGGAATTCAACTACATGTAATTTTTCCTTTCAAAGATAAAACTGGGTTATAAATGCATTACTTTTATCGGTTGAAAGAAATTAATTAGTGTCATTTAAACTTTGGAAAACTACAGAAATGTATTGACGTTTAAGGAGACTACTCTAAACACTCCTACAATTTCCTAAATATAATTTAGGTATGTCTGAAAAATTTCAGAGTGACTCTCCATTGCAGTATTGTATTTTATAATCTGAATTTAAAATATCTTGTCCTTCTTTTTATTCAACAGAAAATCTGAAAACAAAATAGAAATTGCGGGAAAATTATATTTTGCCAAGTGTTTAATAAAATATAAATTAACAAGAAAACATTGATAGTAAACATTTTAAATAGTATTATTTACTAAGAGCTATCAACAAAGCAGACAATATTTTCTTTTTTCTAAGGAGGAATATTTCTTGATTATGGCATACTACATTTAAGAAAAGAATTTATTAGTCTCATTGTGATAAATAAAGTTAATTTTGCAAAAATGGAAATAAAAAATTAGCTTTATAATCTATTCGTGTACATTAGAAATAAATGTAATTGTGATTTCCGAATATTTATGTTGAACCATAACCATAATTTTAACTTTACACCAACAATCCAACAATAATTTTAATAATTTCATTTTTTTCTTTTAGTAATATATCATTGTGTAAGACATATATTTTTATATCATAAATTTCAAATATATTTCAGTTTATTATGTTGTTAAATGGATGCATTATAATTTTTATAATTCGTAGTAAAATTAATTAAAACTAAATGGTTAGTTTTACTAAAATGATTATTTAAGAGTTATTTAACTATCATATTTTATTTAATTAGCCTTATTCAAATTCAAGTATGATTAACATACATTATAGCAGACATCATAACGAATAACTTATTATTTTTAGAAATGGAACACAATGGATAAGTGTGTACGATACAATGGGCCTGCCGAATAACTGCTATACATTAAACAGTTATATAGGAAATGTTAAAAGAAAAATTTATACCATGCCAGCAAAAGCATGTAAGTAAGCATGTTCATTGTAAGAATAAATTTTAAACGACGAAAACTAACAGTTAAAATAAATTATTGAAATGCATGGAATTTCTTTAGGTAGAATTTTGAAACACGAAGCAAATTTTTAATTGAAGTTAAAAATTTTCTAATATTACATTCGTTATTTATAATTGTTTCTATATTTCTATATTTAATGATTATATTAATGACAAATATTTACTCAGATCAAGCAAACTAATATTCATCATCCAGATCAATTGCTTATTTGTTGCGCATAAAGTAACTGAGCATAAAGTAGTATGAATGGTTTCTTAAAAAGAACTATAAATTTACATCTGTTGCTTCTGCAGGTTTTGACTTCCTTTTCATGCCCTCTTAATTTAAAATATTTTAAAATAATTATAAAAGTAATCATTTTTTATAAAATAATTTTGATTTATAAATAATTACATTATTTTATTTAAATTATATTACTTAAATAATTATATTATTTAAAAATATTCAATATTTGGTGAATATGTTCTTTGGGTCCCCAACTTGGCGCGTTTTTAAAAAAACGCATTGCAATGGCGAAAATTATACCACTATTTCAAAGTGAAACTAATTAGCGACCAATGAAAAGGCTAAAAATAAAAAGAGTAATTAATGAGCCTGCACGAAAAACACCCGGATTACCATGCTTGGCGCGTTTATCTCCACATTGGCAAGGAAGGGGACCGAAATCGCAATTTAACCTAATATTTTAAATAAATTTATACCTTTTGTGTATTAAATAAATGATTTTTGCTTATAAAATACTGCGTAGTTATCCAGGTTAAACGCTATATCTCCTATAGTTTTATCAAGTATAATTTTCATTTAAAATAACATCAGTTGATCCATTTATCGTAAGAAATTTTCTAATGGTGGAACAACTTTGATATACCCCCCCCAAAAAAAAAATTACGCGCCAAATCTGGCACTCCCTACGGATTTTTTAGGGTTGCTGTTTCTTATTTTGGTGATACCAATTTAGGTATTTCCAGCTTTTAGGCTTTTGCTGTTGCCAAATTTTGTATTTTCTTGTATTTTGTACCATTTTCTGAGTTTTTTTAAAAGTTTTTTATGCATTAATTATTTGTATTTAGCGAGAATCCATCTTGGCGAGTAAAAAAAGGCGCAAAAAACAAGTATTATGGTTGGTGAGGGAAAAAAAGTCGCCAAATTTCCGATTTGGGGGGGTATATCAAAGTAGTTCCCTAATGGTTTGCATTGTCATTGATACTTTGATTTCTTTCCAGTCATAAACTTGAAAATTAAAACGACTGTCAAAGATTCCTTTTACACTGCAACTCCATCTGTTTTACAAATGACCATTCATAATCCGAGGTTGCTTGTAAATCCTTTTAAGAGAGGGTTTGCTATCAAACCTTGCTACAATTATTTCGTTTATCCTTCAAAGGTAAGTTGTTTTGGTGTTTCATACATAATATACGAAGCGTAAAGTTAATGTACATCAAATGATGTTAAATTTACCTTTCGTTTATCCTAAAATTGCGTTTATATATATATTTTTAATAATACATCTATATATTACTCTAAATCCTAAAATACAGATATATTTCTTTTTTTTCTTAAAAAATTAAATAAGTTATGTTGGAACTAATTAGTTTCAAACATAACTCATTTAATTCTTTAATAATTTGCTTTAATTAGTTGTTAGAGAAATGTGTTAAAAATTCTTAAAAAAATGGCTCATTCTATTAAGAAAAACTGGTGTTAATTAAGCCAATTAATATAAAATACTCTTTTTATGTTCTTATGTGATTAAAGAATAGTTAAGATTAAACAATAATTTTTTAAATTCAAATCTGGCTTATATTGACCTATCTTCATTAATTATTTCAATATCACCTATATTTAAATATTAATTGCCAGTAATATATCTTCCTTTAGATAACATCCGGATTCCTTAGCAATGTCTCAATCAATAAAGGTATTGTGAAGTAGATAATCACGTCCTTTGATGGAGAAAAGTTACGCAATTAATTATTTTATAATATAAAAAATGTGAAGTTATTAATTTTATAAAATTAACAAGTAAAATAACTTCAAATGTAAAATTAATTTTAATTCTAATTTAATAGTCCGTTCTTCATAATGGCATAGTAAAAGGATAATTAATTTGTTTGTCACTCACAATGGCCAGTTTTAGCAAATGAATGCTAATTAGAGAGTTTAAAATGGATTCCAAACCAATGTAAGCAACCACACCATAGTGGTTATCAACACTCGTGAATCACACATCCTATATAGTGTGATTCACGAGTGTTGATAACCACTAGGGTAACCGTAGGGATAATACCTCGTATTATCCCTACGATCAGTATCGTGAGGGATAATACCCCGTATTTTTATATTGTCTCTAGGCATGATATTCGCTTAATCAATTAAACAAAATGTTAGCGCCATCGTATATATAAGACGAAATGATATTTGGTAGAACTTAGAATATGAGTACAAAGAAAATTTTTATTTTCTCTCTTATAAAGGGCAAGGAAAAGAATTTCTTGTTTATAGAGTGTCACACACACACTTTTACACTAGGATAGTATAGTAAAAATAATTTGCAGTATTATATTTTGACACCAAGTCTATCCTTTTTTTTCAAAATCATTTGCTAGGCCTTATCCAAAAGTATCGAAAATTATTACGAAGAGATTTATATGTGAAATTCTTAGTCACTATTTGTGGAAATTCTTTTATATTTTAGAAAAATATGCCCACTAGATTCAGTGTGTTTTTGTCAATTATAAAATCAAAATGCTCTTAACTAAGCAGAAAAATTATCAACACCACTCACAATTTCAATTGTTTTAGAGGATTTCATTTAGGTATTGTAATTGTATTACTATTAGAGGATAGAAATTTGCTAGTTTCAAAATAAATCGCATGATAACATCTGCTTTTTGTGACTAGTCTTTGGTAACTCATGAATAATATATAAAATGTATCTAAAAAGAAATTGCTTCTGATTTATAGTAGAATCAGGGTTTTGTAGATTATTGATAATTAGAAAAATTCATCTAAATTAGTCCTTGAGTTTGAAATAATTTAAAATATTTCCGAAATTTCAAGATATATTGTGTTTTTTTTAGTGGAATAGCGTTTTTCTTTCTTTGATACTAAATACATATCACACCAGAACTTCAGGTTATATATTTTATTAACCTGAGAAAACTAAATAATAAATTTAAATCATGGTTTACTAAAAAATTTAAACAGTTGGAATAATTTGATTGTGCTAACTGTATAATCTTCCTAAACTCAAAACAATTCTTTCAGAATTTTGACGTATATTAGTAAGAAATATAACCATTAGTTTTGCCTTTTAAACTTATCAGTGATTCGGTCTCTAGCCAATGGTAAGAAAATAATTTAGTAGATATTTTTAGCATCAAAAATGCACCAGCCAGTTTAATTAAGCTTTCTTTCCTTAAAGTTTGAGAAATTGTTATGTTTTTACATGTATTGTAATGATTTTGTATGAATCCATTAAAAAAGAAGATGAAGTCTCTTTTGGAAAAATAATTTAATGAAATTAAAAAAGAATTAAGAAAAATAAATAAAAAATGTATAAAAAAATGTTTTTTTTAAAGGTATTACTGTTTTAGCCAATAATACTTTTACATACCACATTACTTTTTATTGTCAGTTTTACCTTTTGATTAATATAATAGGACGTGAAATCCGTTTAATAAGGAAAAATTTCATTGACAACATTGACCCAGCCCTTTCTTTAAGCTGGAGGTATACTAAAAAATAGAGTGCTTAACATGTAACCAAAAGATCAATACAATGTAATAAAATATGAGGGTACATTGAAGAAATTATAGTTAATTTTGGAAAGTACTATTAAATTAATTATTATTGTTTATTTGTAAAGTATTACAAAATTATAAAACTATAATTTTAATTTTTTGTGTTTGATTTTACGAAATAGCTTCAATGGAATGAGAAACTTTGATGGATTAGTTATTCTAATTTAAACATATATCCTACTAAAAATACATTTATCATTAAAGAAAAATTGTTCAATAGACATAAGGAAATGAAAATAATCCAAAATTTTTATTTTCAATGTCAGACAGTAAACATATTGATGGAAGCTCCCTATGCTACCAATTGCACTGATTATTTGAAAAGGTGGTATGAAAGAGGAGGCTATGGACCACTGTCTAGAACGGTAAGAAACTAATTTTTGCTATATAGTAAGAAGTAAAACAAATATTTCATTGCTAATTATATATAATTCATCTTTTCAATGGATATATTGTAAGGAGCATATATCCATTGAAAAAATAAATTTAATTTTAATGGTTTATTTCAACGACTTAATTTCAATGGTTTATTTAATTTCAACGATTATATTTTCAATGGATATATTTTCATCATTAAAATCAGATTGGCAAAAATATTTTTGAGGATGAAGAATTAATTTATATCTAGAATCCTTAAACAAAAGTATTTTAGGAGGTAAAATTAGAAAAATAGTCCCAAATATATTCACACTAAAATAATTTCACACAATATTAGACTACAACAGCATAATTGATTATTTACAGGCAAGCTAATAATTTTGGGATTAATATTTTATATAGATTTTAAGAGCTAATGAATATAGAATTAAAAAAATATTTTTATTAGAATCTAAATTTAGAAAATTCTAATGTCTTTTTCACTATATTCTTAATGTTGTATTAAAAACATAGTGGAGAACAGAACTGCACAAAAATCATTCAACTTATTAATTCTTTATTTGTTTGATGAGCTTATTTATGATAAATTTACATTTATGTATATGATGTGATAACATGTGAGTAATCGATTTTCAGTGAAATTCCGCAATTATTTTCATTGTAAGTCAAGAAGGACAAAAAATATAAACTATATCACATCTTTCGTTTGAAGTTTACCCCACTAGCAAAATCAAATGATTATTTTCTCAAGCGCTTATACTAGATATATAAAACTTAATTATAAACGTCTAAAATAAGCTAATGCACTACCTTTAATTAAATTAGATTAATGAATATTTCTAGAAACTATATGATATTTTTATACGATCAGTCGGGTTTGCCATCATTTACTATCAAAGAAAATATTTTTTAATAGTTAAATTTGTTTATTTTTGATAGTAGTACCGATTTTTTTCATTATATTATATATGTTATAGAATATGAAAAATATCGGCACTTATAACTCAGAACTAGAGAATTGTAATATTTCTTAATTTTCGAAAGATTTCACTTAAATGTTAAGCAATTTATTTATTTGTTTACATTTAATTATTATTATTTTTTTTTTTTTTGCTACTTCTTATAAATAAATAGTTGAAGTCGTGTTATAAATAACATGGTCACTAAGAATAATAAAAAACAATTTTAAAAATTCTTTTATTTTATTTTAATTTCTTAATAAGAAATCTTTGTTGGAAGATATCAATAAGAACATTGCTTTAACTTGAATGCACCAAATCTACTTCAATGTTTTTAAAAGTGTTAAAAGTGCTGTTCTAAGTGTTAAATTTATTTAACCAAGATAAATATTTTATAATACCTCGTTGAGATTTTTTAATGCATTTTTTCTTGTTTGAATTCATTGAAGCAAAGAATTGACATAAAAGAAATAAAACAATTTTGAGATAATTAATTAATATTTTAAAATATTGTTCCTTCTTTTGTTTAAAAAAATTAATGATATTCTTGAAATATTTAATATCAGTCAAAATAATTTAAGACGTAAAGAAAAACATTTTTCTGATTTGGCTCATTAAATTTAGCTTCCATTTAACTGTTTATTAAATATTTGTTTAAAGTGGCCGCAAAGCAATATTTGACCATGTTTCTTGGTATAACTATTACATTTAATTAAACTATCTTTATTCAAAATTGACATTCATAACATAGCATGTCGTCGTAGAATATAGTTTTATTATTTGGTTATTCATTTGATTTCAGTATTTTAGAAACATTCCTTGCAAAAAATCTAATTATTTTTTGATAAAAAGGTAAATTCTATTGGATCTTTCAACTCATTCCAATATAACTAGCTAATGGAGAAAATGTTGAATGATGTTTATAAAACAGAATAGTAAAATGTGTATACATACGTAAAACATATGTGACATTCATGTTACTTTTTCTTTATTTAAGAATAAGCAACTTATTTTCAACAGGGAGAAAGAAATATGTCATATCATCTACATTATGAAAATAGCAATGAGTTATATAAGCCATTATCTTTTTTAAATCATACAAATAGCAATGATTTTTGCAATTACTTTTTTAACTTTCTACTTTTCTTAGCGAAATAAAATAATTTTGATTGAAGACTATTAATAAACAAAGATGAATTTTTACAATGCTTATGGTCACTAACTTGCAAATAATTGATATTAACTTTTTATGGGATGCCATTTTTAGTACCTTCATAATTGAATATATGAACATAATTCAACTTAAGTTGAATTATGTTCAGACAATAAAACAAATAATTATTTCATTGACTGAAATATTTCAAAAAATTGTACCTGCCGCAAAAAAGAACTCTGTAAACATCATTTTCAATTGAGGTACTCAAATAAAATTAACTTTAACAAGTATTCAATTAAAATATGTTTTTAAGAAGTTAGGGTGAATTTTGATTTGATCAGCTTAAGATCAAATTAATTAGTTAAAATTAGTTTAAACAAACACAACATATTTATGAGATTTATAAATACATACGTAAATATTTTACAGCAATGTCGAGAAGAATGTCTTTTGAATGTTTCATTGATGGATAGCAAATGCACTGATCCTTTTTACATTTCCTATCCAAATACGGCTCCTATCTGTGACCATCGTAAGTTATTTATTACTTTTTACTTTTAAAATATAAATTTAGCATAATATAATTACGTATTTTATTTTTAAACTTTATACTCCAGTAACTAATTTGAACTTTTTAATGCACATAATTTTTGTTTTCAAGCCAATTTTTACGTATTTATCTGAATTATTAATATTGGAAGTTTCCTTATATTTCTTGTGTGTTCGAATTATTGAAATATGTATACATAAACATTCTTGTTTATTATAATAATAATAATTTATTATTAAAATTTTTCATCCATTCCTTTTTAACTTATTAATAATTTGATATTTTTAGCGGCATACAGTAATAAATATTTCTCCAAATGTTCCAATGTATGTTCTAGAGCTTGTTAGTAAGTAATGCTTTTAATTTTCATACTTTTGTGTACATAACTATTTAACATTTTAGATTTTGCTTTCAAAAAATATAAAATTATGTTTCCTTAGAAATAACTGTTGTTTTTTATACTTGTAATTCATGATTTGAGCTCATTCTTTTTTGCATTTAATCAATTCCAGTATCTATATAATAAAAATACGAATTTTTAGAAAAGAAAAGAAATAAAAAAAATCCGAAGTAAGAAAAATGAATTATATCAAATTACTGAATTATTAATTAAAAATAATGAAGAATTAAAAATGTTTCGAAAAACCACATTTAAATAGTAATACATAAAATGTTATTAATTGGTTGACATATATTACATTTATTGAAGTAATATTTCAGGAATTAGTAACCATATTGTTTTCAAAATTTGAAATATTGCTCAAATAATATTTCTGTCACAAATAATGTTTAAAGATAAGAATATTAAGTGGATTTCAGTCACTTGTATTATATGTTAATACTTTTATTGCATAAATAATTAATCAAATTTCAAGAAATTAAATTTTGGGTGAAAAAATTGCATTTTTAAATAATAAATATTTTTTTAATCCAATGTTAAACTATTAAACAAAAAAACGCATGTAATTAAAGTTTTGAATAATTTAATAATTTTTGCTTATTATAAGATTCTTTCTTAATTGCACAAAATTAATTACTTGATTGTGTTTGATTAGAATATTGAAAATAATGATACTAGTTAGCTTTTCCGATATTTGAAAATTTAAAATTCAATGGACAAGAATTATTGATTCTTCTATTTTAAAATTTAAATTGTACATATCTATGTTTCCCAATATAACTCTTTATTAAAATCTAATTAAAAGTCTTCATTAATTTAAGCTGAAAAGATGCAATTTATCTCTATAGAGATCTAAATAGTATTTAAAGTTGTCTATTATATGCAATAAATTTAGTATAATGCAATATAATACATGTAATATACCATATAGATACATGGATGTATGTAATATAATATTTTAAATGACATAAAATCGTAGCTTTCATAAGAAGATTTATATTCCAGATTTTCTAGATGATTCTGAATAAGGAAATTAAAAATAGTATTTAAAAAATCTTTTACACTAGCTTTTTCTACACATTGTCATAATTATAGTAGGAAAATTAACACATTTACTCCAATTAAATGTTTTGTAAACTAAAAATAGCTGATGTACATAAAATAAAAATTGTGTAATTCTCACTTTTGTTTTAAAGTAAATATTAAATTTAAAAATGAGTTAGGGTATTTAATTTAATTATTATTTCAAATAACTTAATAAATAATAATATTCACCATAAAAATGACATCATTAATTTTGACAACAATTATTTATTCATAACAAAAGAAATGATTTTTAGAAACAAGTTTTTGAAAATCATAAAGAAATCTCAGCTTTATGTTTACGCGGAATTTTGTAAAAAAAAATTTACTTAAAACTAGAAATCAAAATAATATTTCAATAAAACCTTTTAGAAATAAAATACCATTATTTTGATAAAAATTCTTATTGGTACAGTTTCATCCAAACGAAGTTATAATGCATACTACAAATAAATAATAAAATTTTCTTTGTTGTCTTTTTCAGAAAATTTTATTATTTATTT
>JAPDSC010101790.1:28345-58971 GCA_026290005.1 Latrodectus geometricus | reverse complement strand
ATATATATATATATATATATATATATATATAATACTATAAACGTTAAATGAATTCATTAAAAATTTCTTTCCCTCAAACTATAAACTTATAAACTTACATTAAATAAATATTGACTTAAAAATACCTATATAAAGATGGTTTACTTAAAAATTATTTTACAAAAATGAGCAATCTAAATGTTGATACTGTATAAAAAATGAAATAAATTTTGATTTGATTTTTCAAATGGAGAAGTTTGAAGATAAGATGGTGAAGTATATATTTCAGATGTGATTACTAGACTCCAAGTTTGAGAGTTAGATTTTTGAAATCAGAGTACTTTCAGTTTTATGATATTCTTTAAAATATGATTATCATATATTTACAAAATATTATTTTTTTTTAAAATTAGAAATACGTTTCATTTTCCTTTAAAGACCTATAAATTTAAAAGCAACATTGATTTTATAATTACTTTTGTAAACCATTAAAGGCGTAACTAATTCAACACAGAATTTATTTTTGCTATTTTCTTAATTTTTATTAAACAATTTAATACTATAATTTATTTTATAACTTATCAGTAATTAAGTTATATTTGATTTAGATTTATTTCCTGAAAATAAATTTTCCTTATAAAAAGAAAATATGTAATAGGTTTAAGGAAAACTGGACATAAATCACATCTTACATTGGAAAAGAAAATTAAATAAATTAAAAAAAACACAATCATTGAATTAATATTGATAAAGTTTTTTAAAATTAAAGATTCAATTATTTTTTAAAAAATTTTACTTTAGGTTTCTTATATTCTGCAAGGTAAACAAGAAATTTCAAGCCGTTTGTCCTTTTCCATTGAATGAAGTGAGAATAAGTATGCAAATTAGCTTGTTCTGTGGTTTCTCAGACGGCTGTCGCCTATATCACTTGTGAAAAATTCTGGCTAGTGTGGTGCTTGATGTTGCAAATTATAATAACCTTTGTGTTAATGTAAAATGCAACTTCGCCAGCTGGACCACAGAGTCAGCGAATGTGATTCCAGGCATGATTCTACGAAATTTGTACACCATGGCTTGGAAATGTCCCACCGCGTACTCACCATCCAACCCAAACACAAAGACGTGTCGAAGTCACAAATTTCCCGACTTCCAGGAAAAAGAGGATTCGGCAGAATTCAAATTTTAAGACAATCATCAAATTACAGACTAAAGCTCTTCCTATAACAGCAGTAGTTTAGCTGGTTAGTTAGGGGTGGGTGCTAAAGGTTTTCTGGGTTTCTGTCTTGGTGCACGTAATTACGGCTTATTTTCCCACAAATTCCCTCTAGAGGGCATATGCTCCTGCAACTTCACATGTTCTAGCCCACACTTGTTAAAGTGACACTCGTTGCGTGGGCCTCACTTGGCGCTCTGACTTAGTGATGTCATTTCATTAGATTTAATAAACCAGGGAAGTGTTCTATATATGTTGGATTAGGCGGATCGTCTGGTTTGTTCCGGTTTTGAGCTCTCCGTCTTTGGGAGGATTAGCCATACCATCGGTTGAGCGGAGTAATGACTCGTCTGATCAGGATACCGGTTGCTGAAACGGTTGTGTTTTCCTTGCCCGACTAGGGACTCAGCTGTCTCCCAGTGATAAGTCTGTTACGCAACGAATATTAAAGGGCATTACACTCACTATCGAGTCTGGCCTTCCACCTGCGGCTTTTAAAAAAAGAGATTTAATAGGATTTTCAGTAACGATTATGGTTTTATTTCAGTTTGTTGTCCCATTTATTTTTAGAAAAATGATTGCGGATTCTTATATAAGATTGCTTATTTTGTCATGATGTAATTGTATAGTTGGAAAATATTGCGGGTGAAAATCTTGAATTTCGTATCTAAAAATATGTTCAGCTTTTTCGTTATATTTGTCTCATCTGTCTCACTTTTTCAATGTTAAAAAAACAGCGTTTTTTTGTAACTTATACTTAAAAGAATTTTTCAAATAGATGCCAGACTATGATAACTTTTTATTATTTGAAATATTTCTGTCAACGTTTTAGACATCGAAGAGTCACGTTATTACACTTAAATTACTGAGTTAGATAACCCTATTCAGGAAGATAGCACATGTATGCAACTATCCATTGTAATTTTTAAAAATTACATGTTGAACATTAGCAAAAATTCTAAATATCGGGTGATAGATGAAGCTAATAATGAAAAAAGTAATCGTTGGCATCTAGATTTTTAAGATAAATTAAAATCATCTAAATTATGAATTAACAATCTCTCTGCATAATGTAAAATTATTTTAAGAAAACATTCGTATACATATAAATACAAAATTTTAGCAAATATAATTATGCATAGGTATACACAGGATTTCATTGTTCATAAAGCAGAAACCACTTTTACTCTAATTGATATCTCAAATAAATTTTAAAGGTATGTTCAATCGGCAATCACACAAATATTATTATTTGACATACTAGTCATGACAATATTTAAAATAACAATGGAAGTTTAGATGAAGGAAATCAAAATAAACTGAATGAACACGAGCTCTTCATCCAGATTTGCAACTCATCAAACTACTAAAATTGAGGTATTATTTCAGTAATTTTATTTAGCATAAACTACAGATGCAATCGAGAATAAAGTACGTGATACTTGGAGAAACGTGATGAATAGTTTGGGTGTAAAAGGAACTCAAATGTTCTCAATCATCATAATGCAAAATTTTAATTCAATATCTGTTGGGATAATGACAACCATTCATTCAACTATAAAGTAAATCTAGAACCAATTTAATGTCGAAGTCCTTCGGGATTTCTCTAACAATGAGCCAAGTATTTATTTCAGATTATCTAAATACCCAACAAGATTGTCATCGTAAAACAGTTTTGTACAGATATTATTTTATGTCTTCATTGAAAGTCCGTATAAGTGCGTAATTTAATGGTCCATTTGTAAGCAGGAAATGTGGAACTTCGAACAAAATTGCCACAAAAGAAATAAAGGAGTTACAAATTTTAAGTTTAATTAAATAGATGTTTAATTAAGATAAACTTTGAAAAGAGGAAAAGTAGCATTTAAAATCAAAAGTAAATGTAGCTAAAATAGTATTTGTTTATTTCTCTTCGCTTTAGAGCAAAAATTTCATTATGTCGAAACACTTATTTATTTATTGATAGGCTCATATATATAAAGAGAGAGAGAAAAAATTCATATATCAAGAAATTGACGAGTTTATCACACAGAATTTGGTAGAAATGATATTTTATGAAAGCATAGATTTATAAAAAATATGGCTCACAAAACATAATTATTATAAAAAATGGTGCAAATAAAACATTTTTGAAATAATTTTTTTACAATTAATTTGTTATCTATTAATTAATTTTTAACAAATTAAAATTATATTTTTCAATCTTCATATTAACATTATGTTACTTTTACTTTTTTGTAAACAAGATATTTTGTATTGAATTCATGAAAAAAAATTATATAATTCAAATTCTAAGCTTTTAATAATTTTTTCCACTTAGTGTATCATAAGAACTATCATTTTATCTTTCCTCCCAAGGTAATAACTTATCTTATCTAAGGGGAAGAATATTTTTAGCAATATTTAGATGATATAAGAACTGTTAGTATATTACCTAAGTAAATTTTTTCATGTAAAAAGTATTTCAAAGTATATTGTATAAAAACAACATTAATTTTACTTAACATTTTTACTATTTATCTGTTATTGAATAAAACCTATATTTTAAACGATAAAAAAATATTTGCTGTCAGAATTTTAAAAGGATAAGTTGGTTGGTTGTTTGGTTGGATGGGTTTTGTAACGCAAGGTGCAAAAAGGACAAGCTGTGCCAAAAATTTAATTTTTAAATCAGTTTTGTACAAAACTCAAACTTAAAATTAAAAAGTTAAAACACAAAAGTAAATGTGTATATTTCTATTAAAATAATTGTAAATAATGAAAAGAAAATATAAAATAAATTTAATAAAATTTAAATAAGATAATTAAAACTTATTGCCTTCAAGAAGGATAAAGGTTTCTGTGGGGTGACACCCCCACTAAATCATACATAGCTAAAATGTCTGTCTCACAAAACACTTAAATCTATAAACGATAAAACCAGAACATGAAACTGAAATACGAAAAACAATAACAGGTTCATCAAACATTTCACACCCTCACCCCATGTATTTAATTCACTTAAAAGTAGTCTGTATGTGAAACGTGTGTGTCCGATACGAAGGCGTATTAACCTAATATCTGCTCTTCGTAACAGTATAACTGATGATCTGATGAGGTATGGATTGATGGCACCCAATTTGTTAAGGATATGCGCATATTATAACTCCTACCACAAAGAATTTATAAACTTTTTTAAACTCTTCACATCGAAAAGAGGGACAGATAAGGAAGTAAAGATGGTGCTTCCGCAGTAGCCTTTTTATTTCTCTCTAGGCCTACATGATCAGGAATACAACAGAAAGTGCCTTTGTCAGCAAGGGAATCCAATGCTCTGAAAATCTTGTACACAACAGGATGATAAATTATTGGAATTTTTAATGCACTCAAACTGTCAGTATACAGCGTATTGTAGGATAATTTTCCCTATTCACCAGCTGAAGAGCTTGATCAATGGCCGCAACTTCAGCAGTAAAGATGGAGTAGGACGTCTTGAGGCTATGACCATAGCTGAGGCTATGACCATAGAATATACCACAATAAACATGTCCTGCAGTTTTAGATCCATCTGTGAATACAGGCTTCTACAATAAATACTGACTGTGAGGAGATCGCTAACGCTGTTGAAAAACCATTGAGATTGTGTCCGATTTTCTAAATTGAGCAAAAGGATTAATATAACGTTGATCTGTAGATCATACCAATTTGGATGTGAATGTAAGTATAATTTTATAAATTAAATATAGAGGTCTGTGAAAAAAGTTGATATTTAGTTCGAGTGAGAAAAAGTTGGATGCTATAAGAGCGAGCATCATATAATCTCTTTCATGCAGGGGAAATACAATTCATATAAAATACAATATAACAATATAGTTTGATTTATAGCATAATGCTTATATATATACATATATATTTATAGTTCAGTAGATATAATACTTTCTATTACATGCCTGTTATTATAACGTAATTTCGTTATTTAGATTTGTAGACAAAGTATAATAATCACCTTGATACATTCCAATTAAAAAATGGTACCGCATTAAGAATACTGAAATCCATTTAAATGCATTAAATAAAAACGAATGTTCACATTATTAAAGACAGATCTTTGTAAAATATCTTATAATACAAAGTTTCTTGAATTAGTTTAAAACGCTTTTTATTAATTTATAAAAATACTTTTATGTCTGATAATCGGGAAGATTTGTAAACAATATAAATATGGAATAATGTAATATCGTAACCATAATAATTTAAAATGATAATTACTGTTATTTTTATTAATATTTAAGAAAATGGAGATTTCTTGAAAGCGCATCTGATGGCAATAAATGTTTTTATTTTGTTGAAATAGTTTTAATTTTTGAAAAACAATTAACAAAACTTAAAATTTTAAAATTTGTTGTATGCATAACATAGTTTTTAAAGATAGAAACATCAGTACTTCATGATAATATATGAGAAACAGAACATAACATACTTAGATATTCATTCAGAAAATTTGCTTTAACTCTTCTGTGATTCGATATTTAATAAACACTTGAATGTATACCATCATGAACGAAGGCATTTTCAATTAATTCTGCGTTTCCAATTAAGTAATGTATAACTTGATTAAGTGCAAAACATTCATCGTGAAGACTTAATAGGAATCTATTCAAAACGTACATTGTTAAAAGTAATTTCGCATTTGTATTCAACAAAGACAAAATGAGAACTTTCTTTTTAGAAACAAAAAATATTAATTTATGTTTATGATTTTTATAACAAAAATCATAACTATTAGTTAATATTTTTTTTGTCCACAAATCATTAATAAAAATATAATAATTTGAATAAGATTGGATATCGTTTTGAAATTTTCATTTTGTGATATTCGGAATTTTCATTTTTTAATATAAATCTCAATATTTTGAAATAGAATTAATTTTTTTCTTTAATTACAAAAATTATTAACATTTATTCTAATATATAATTCAAAACATCGGTTCTTAATTTTTTGTGTCTATTCTTAAATATTTTATTAGCTAACTATATTATTTTATATGTTTTCTAACGTAACGATTGCTTTCGTAGTTTTGAGAATACAGCTTTTCAAATAGAACTCATAACATTTATCTAGGAAAAAGAATTATTCATTAAAAATTATATTTAAAAAAATGCATCATAAAAGAATATAATAAATTTTATAAATTTCAGTTACACATAGAAAAATATAAAATATTTTTAATAAAAATATATAAAAAAATAGAAAAAATAAAATATTCCATAAAATCTAAATATCTTTTTTACTTCATATAATAATGGGAATAAGACTTAGATTTTATATTTAAAAGTGAAATTATTAATTTTCGAGGTACATGAAATGAGTAGTTTTTGTCACACACACAGTTTCAATGATATTTCATTAACTAAATTTCATGTTCATTGATTTTAAGATCTCAAAAATAAATATTTGTAATTTCCTTCTTCTTGTCTTTCCTAATTTACCGTATTCAACTTTACACAGAGAATCAGCATTTTGCTCTTATTGGTTACCAGAGAAAGCGAATCAGAGGAGACATTGTCCTTTAAAAACCGCACAGCACTATCGCTTCTGTATTATTTGGATAACATCGTCCGAAAATTCTCGTGAATGTTATTCCACACAATGGATTGGACATAGCGTATCTGTGGCTTGGCATCTTCACTCTCCGGACCTCAACCCATTGATCTTTTTCTTCAGGAGGTACTTGAAATATTTAGTGTATAAGGCCCTTGTAGACTCAGCTGAAGATCTCGTGGATAGAATCATTGTGTCCACGGGCAAAATTAACACGACTCAAGGAATATTAGAAAGGTTGCTTGCGCCAGTCTTACCTTCAGTGGTGTCTACTGGGCAACGCCACAACTGGTCGGCATTTTGAGCATTTGATGTCGGGCTTTCACTTGACAATAATTATGATTGGGAAACTGTTGATAGTATTCATTCGCTTACCCAACACTAATGTACGTTCAGGTGAGATTTCTTTTCTGCCTCTCAGAGTGGAATGCGAACCTTTGTTCATATGCAATTATTGCTTGTCTGGATGAGTAATTTTTTTTATTTGAGTTGATAAAAATTAACTAATAAATTAACAACCACTTAAATATGAATAATAATATTTTGATCAAATAATAATGAATATGAGTAATACATATTCTTCAGGTGAGAAAGATAAACGTTATTTTCTGTGGAAAAAAGTACATGTTTTTTTTAAATATTCTAAATCTAGTTATTTTGATGGAGTGATTAAATTTTGAATTAATGATCCTATTTCATTCCTTTATTGTCAACTATTAGAATATATTAAACGAGTTGAAATGTTAAAATTCCTAATATTATAAACACTTCAGTCAAATAAATTCAAATTCTTTCTAAGATTCTACAAACTTTTAAATTGGGAATAAAAATTACAAAAATCTATATTTAAAAAAATTTTTGATTTGTAAATGCTATCATTCTTTCAAAAATAGAAATTTTTCATAAAAATATTTTGTTTCTTCATATTTTTTCTATAAATTACATCAAAGACGAAAATGAATGAATAATATTGTTATAGTTTTTTTTTAATTGTACTTCACTTCTATAACTTAACTATTTTTGTAACTCTCATATATTCACTTTAATATGAACAATAACTAGTTTTTGTAGGTCACATAATTTGCTCCTTAATATGAATTTAAGCTGAATTGGTTTCAAACCTTTAATCTATTGCTAGATTTATTAAATTTGTCTACGAATTTCATGCAAGTGCAATATACTGAGTTTCATTGTCAATTGATTTTCAAATTATTTGACGCATAACTAGTTTAATTTATTTTATGCTCTTTTTTCTAACATTTAAAGGAATAATTTGTCACTGCGAAATTACAATATCGATAATATTAAAGTTTCCCTTGTTTAGGGAGCATTTAAAAACTTACTATTGAAGCAAACTTCTTAAAATGTTTTCATAAGTACATCTTTTTATATAATTTAACCAGAGCTACTTTTTATTTTATTTCTGATTCCTTTCTTAAAATTTTTTAATTATAGTAACATACGGTTTGAAATTACATCATTAACGGCCGTATTCAGCAACCAGAGTTAAACGAGATTTCAGGGTAAAGGGTCAGTTAAGTCATGAAACGTTATTCACCAAGTCAAAAACAGCGATTAACTCGTCTATGTGGATCCCTAGAATAACCCTATGATTTCGGAGTGTTAGCGCCGAGTCAGAAAACAATGGCGGACTGAAAAGATAAGTTTGTTGACTTTGATGTGCAAGATTGCTAGCTAATCAGAAGCCTTCTTACATATCGTGTTCGGTTAACTCCAAAGTTGTTTTACACGGGAATTACCCCATTTCATGAAAAAGAATTGGCGAGTCATGCTAGAGTTTAGTTATATCCGAGATAGGCAACACTCAAGTTAACTCGTGTTTGGTGAATATGGCCGTAAGAGTTTCAAACATTTTCCACAGAAAGTGTAGATACAATTAATAATATATGATAATAAGCATAATTCAGTAATGAACGAAATTGATCTAAATGGTTGCAAATGTTACATAGCACAGGAATTAACTATAACCAAGAAACAGTTTTAAAGCATTTTGTACAAAATGTATTTCAAACAAGTAAAATAAAGTTTTAAGTTCAAGTAAAAACAGTGGATTTTTCCCCAACTTAATGTAATGTTATCTTTTTTGCAATGTTAAAATTATTGCAGTAAAAAATTTGGTGAACAAATATGATATTTTTTCATTTTTTGTAATGTGAGAGCTAGACACAATATTATTATCCAATGCCGTAATTTTATGTAAGCTTTCAGATTCATTACAAGTACACATTTCTAATTTTACTCAGACGCAAATCATTGTCCACAGAGAGCCTGAATAGGAAAAATATTTCGTCATATCCTTGGTCTCTCTGTTTTTGGTGGGATGCATAGGAAATTGCCAGATTACTCGATTAGGATTCGAACGTATAAGCTGGTTGTAAGAAGCTCTGGTCGGTAAAAATTAGCAGCCCGAAATGTATTGCAATAACTTAATCAACGTAAATGAAACAGCAAAATAAAAATCATAGTTAAACTATGTTGTGTGCACAAGCAGTGTGAACTTATTAGTTCTGCACACCAAAAATTTTCATAATAAGTATCATTCAGTAAAAGTATAAAATACACTACTGGCCATTAAAATTGCTACACCAAGAAGGCGACATGGTTGCAACGAGAAATTTATACGAAAGGAAGAAGGTGCTGTGATATGCAAATGATTAGCTTTTCAGCGCATTCAGACAAAGCAGGTGCCAGTAGCGACACCTACATTGTGTTTAAATGAGGAAATTGTTCAGCCGGTTCCTCATACACAAATTGCATTTGAACGTTGTTGCCTGGTGAAAAATTGTTGTAATGCCTCGTGTAAGAAGGAGAAATGCGTACCAGCACGTTTCTGACTTTGATAAAGGTCGAGTTGTAGCGTACCAAGATCGCGGATTATCTTATCATAGGATTGCTGCTCGCGTCGGTCGAGATCCAATGACTGTTAGCAGAATATGGAATCGATGGGTTCAGGGCGGTAATATGGAACTCTATGCGGGATCTCAACGGCCACCTATCACTAGCAGCCGAGAAGACAGGCATATTATCCGCATAGCCGTAATGGATCGTGCAACCACGTCACGAGCCGTGAGTCAAGAAACTGGGTCGTTTGGAAGACAACAAGTGTCTGCACGAACAGTTCGACGACGTTTGCAGCAGCATGGACTCTCAGCTCGGAGAAAATGGATTCCCTTGACGCCGTGTCATAGGCAAGAGCGCCTTCAATGGTGGGATCAACGACGAACCTGGGCGCACGAATGGCGAGACGTCATCTTTTCAGATGAATCCAGGTTCTGTGTAGAGCATCATGATGGTCGCATCCGTGTTTGGCGGCATCGTGGTGAACGCACACTGGCAGCGTGCATTCGTCATCGTCATACTGGCCCATCACCTGGTGTGATGGTATGGGGCGCCATTGGATACACGTCTCGGTCACCTCTTGTTCGCATTGACGGTGCTTTGAACAGTGCACGTTACATTTCTGGTGTGTTACGACCCGTGGCTCTATCCTTTATTCGTGCCCTGCGAAACCCTACGTTTCAGCAGGTTAATGCCCGACCGCATGTTGCCGGTATTGTACGGACCTTCCTTGATACGGAACATGTACGGCTGTTGCCCTTGCCAGCACGTTCTCCAGATCTTTCACCAATAAAAACGTCTGGTCAATGGTTGCCGAGCAAATGGCTCGTCACCAAACGCCAGTCACTACGGTTGTTGAACTGTGGCATCGTGTTGAAGACAGATTGGATGGAATAGATTGATACATCCGATATTTCAAATATCCCCATAACCAGAATTTTTCCGGTGTTAAATCTGGAGACTGAGGAGGCCATGGGAACTTGCAACGCCTGCTAATGATGTTGTCTTCCCCGAAGGTCTCTATCAGGAGTGCCTTGACCGGAGCAGTAGTGTGACTGGTTGCTCCATCTTGCATAAATGTGATGGTAGACAACGCATGTCTTTCACGCAAAGATGCACGACCTTCTCGCACAGAAGTGTTAAATAACGCTGCGCATTCACCGTTATTCCCCCATTTTCTGGGCACAGCACTTCATAAAAGAAGGGTCCTATGATGATTGAACCTGTAAACCCACACCACATGGTCACTTTTGGGGAATGCAATGGTTTGTGCTTGTACTCACGTGGATTGCATGTCGCCCAGATGCGACAGTTATGGGTATTAACGTAACCATGAAGCGAAAAGTGTGCTTCGTCTGTCCACAAGATGTTAAAGACCCGGGTGGGATTATGGTCAATTTTGGAGAAAGCCCACCACGCAAAAGCTTCCCTCTGTACGTTATCTAGTGATAAAAGTTCATGGCACGACTGCAATCTGTATGGATACATATCGAGGATTCCACGAAGAATATGGCGTACCGTGGATTGCGGTAAGCCCAAGCGTCTGGCAGCTTCAAGAGCACTGCTGGTCCCTGCAGCTGATTTGGACGCTATCGCTTCCATTTCGGTAGCAACACGTAGCACACGTGCCTCCCTTAAACGTGGTCGCCTGGCTCTTGCATAATCCTCCAGCGTTCCAGTTTTTCCAAACCTCTGCACAAGCTTTATGATCCCTTGCCGCTTTTAAAGGCCTTTTCCATACTTCTCATTCTTCTGCAATCTGAATTTACGCAAGGCAATAGTCGCTGATTCCTGGTTCACGTAAAACAACTTCACCTGCAAAGCTTCATCTTTCGCAGTTAGCATTTTTACCAGCATACAGGCTTACAACGGTGACATGGATGAGGATTATTAGCACAAGTTTTTATAACCATCTCATTTGCATATTTCCACCGAATTCGCTTGTACCAGCGCCACCTATCGGCTGTTATTTTAGTTATTTTTTCCTGTCTTAAAACAAATCCAGTGACCTAGCGATGCCAGTCCTGCAAACCATTTTTAATTTCGGTTATTTTTTCGGTTTTTATGATTTTTTAAAGTTTTTACGAACATTTTGCTCACCCAGTATAATCTTAATAAAAATATATTACTTTTTGTTACTTGTCAATCCGTAATGGCTTTCCAAACAATGTTTATCAAAATTTTAAGCAACTTTTCCTAATATTTATGAATATATTAATTTTTATAGGGAACATTTCAGTTCCTATGTAAGAAATAGTGATGCAACCTAAGATAAAAATTGTATATGATGATTTAATACATTGCATAAAGTTAATAAGGTTCTAAATATCATTAAAGTAAATGCATAATAATATTCGATATAAAATGTATACTAAACAAACCTCCCAAAGTTTTTCAAGTTAGAGTTCACAAAGTTCAGATCATGAAACTTCAATTTCTTAACTGCTTTATTTATAAACATAATAAATATGTATTTTCTATGTAATATCTATGTAATAATTATCAACATTTTTGTTTACTTACTTAATAGCTTTCTGAAAATGTTGTATCAAATTTATTTTAAAATTTTATCATGTTATATCATAGCTGAATTTAAAGAAATGCTAGTAATTATGTTCGTGAAATTCACATTAGTATACTAAAACATTACTCAGTTAATATTTTAATAATTGTGTTCATCACAGAATGTTATTTCATTAAAATTTTGCTTTTATTTCAAACATTGAATATATGTTTTCAGAATGTTTCACATCAGAACAATCAAATAAAGCAATATATATTTTAAGAATTAGGCATTTATTCTTTAATTGTTTGTTCTAATATATATATATATATATATATATATATATTCATGCTTCTAAATTGTTTTTCATTTAATATTGCAACTAATTTTATGTGTGTACTCTAAATTACAATTTGTCTTAATGTAAAGAATTTTGAAAATTGTTTTTAGAAAACTTTAAGGAGATTTGTTGATAAAAATATATTGATAAAAAATAATTTTGGATGATCAGAAACATTACATATTCTTGCATTGTTACAAAAATCGATATTGTATAAGAGGAGAATTGAAAGATTTGAATCATTGGAATCAGAATAACAAGAAAGAAGAAAGGAATATACACAAAACTTTACAAATAAGTACGACGAGATCCGATTTGCAAATGATCTAAGCTTGGTGCCAATAGGCATAACCGCACACTATGCTGTGGAACTGCAATCAGGAAGTGGGCTTATAGAAACCGAGTTAAAGTGGAAGATACAGAAACGTGTCGATCACAAGTTAAAAATTGGAGTTTAGTAAGCGAAGAAGGCTGGGAGGCGTATCAGAAAACTATTCGTATGTTTGCAGTACCTCATAATGGATTAGAAAACCCAAGGTTGGGCGATAGACCCTGTTGCTCACCAGGTTGATTGTTTGGAATGTACCATCAGAACATTTTGAGAGCATTGGGCCCGATATGTACTTATGTGTGGCCTAGAGGATCTGTGTCTACTAGGAAGATGACAAGGAGAGAAGATTGAGGTATCATGTGGCAAGCCCTTGTGGATCTCGTAATGACTCAATCTATGATACAAACAGATGCAACAGTTCTAGTTGATACACAAACCATTTCCAGATACCTTGAAGAAGTGAATATATGACCCAAGCACCTGTTTCGTATATAGCTTTTAACACAACATCGTTTACCCCCTGCCAAACACGAGTGATGTTCAATGTCACAGATTGGCAAAACGTGATGCTTAGAGAATTTTCCCAATCTGTTTTGGGGGTCAGATGATAACAAGTTAGAAATGTAGAGGTGCCTGGAGAATGGTACACTTTCATCCACACTGTCGGACTTCCCCCACATCAAGCTTAAAGGTCTGAGCGTCGTAACCTATGGTTACCGGTTCACACTTGTTATGGTACGGGAAAACTTGAAAGCGAGTATTATGTTGATAACATTCTTTGACCTCACTTAGGACCTTTCCTAAATCATCTTCCATAGGTAATTATCCTACATAATGTTCGTCTAATTACAGCTCTAGTTGTTCAAATGTTCTTACATCATGTTCTGAATCTTCCATGCTAGCCTCCTCACCGGACTTGTCCCGATAGAGCAATTTTCGGGAATAGCTGAAACGCTAGATGCCGTCATGTCACTTTGTGCATGATTTAGAGTTAGCTGCTCAAGATTTGTGGACACTTCTGTCTCAGGACATCAGATGTTTAATCAACATGATGCTGGACCGTATGGTGCCATATATTGCATCAGAAAGCGGTTAGATGTGTTATTGAGGTAGCACTTATTTGTCAAAATACACACACACACAGATGCATATACATACATGCATACAAGAGTAATATGCATTTGAATATCAAATATGATAAATTTTTTATAAATCATTTAGAACAATATTTTTTTAATACATAATTTAAAGCAGCAAAAAAAAATCATGTTTTTGTATTCAAAGTAGTGATTTTTCAGCTATCAAAACTTAATATTAGATGTATGATATATACATATATTTCCTTTAGAATACAAGAGTATAGCAAACATGTCTAATTAAAACATTATTTTTATCGAATTCTTTTTATGAAACATTTCAATAAATCTGTTGAAAATTATTTTGTCTAAAACAACTTTATAATAAAATAATTTAGAAATAGTAAAGTTATTATACACATTGAGAATACTAAACGTTTTAATGATAAAATAATTGGAAATATTAATAAAACCTCCGTATGGGTAGGAAAGGTATCTATGAATCTAGGAATGTTTCTAGGAAATATATCGATACCTATATTGAAATATATCTGGGCATGAAATTTACCTGGGAGATATATCTAGGAATGAAAGATATAATGTTTTAAATTAAGCTCAGATATGAGTACACAAAGTAGAATAAATTGGGTATAAGGATATCATATTTTTTAAGACCGAAGGAAAAAAATATAGAAACACCAGCTAATGAATATAATTTTTTTCATAATAAGTGTATGAAAAGAAAAAGTCAATATAAATTTATAGCATTTATTTCAAAAAATAGTTAAATTAAAACATTAATTCTAAATGTTGTTTTGACAAATTAAAATGTAATAATAATTTGCTGATACTATTATTTCGAATATTTGATAATATTAAGATGTGAATGGGTATAAGGTTTTTAAGTTTTCTTAAATTCGTATTTATATTTTTATTTTTAAAGAATCAGCATGACCTTAAAATTCCGACTAATAATTCATTTCAGATGTACACGTCCTAATTCTTGTATGTTTAGTCTTTTGGACTTTAAATGCATCACAGCTAAAAAAAAATATTTTTTCTAAAACTTTTCTTTCTTAGTTCTGATGCATCAAAAGTGGAATAGTCGCAACTTAAACTTTTTTTAAAATTTTTTTCTTAACCTTAATTAAATAAATTGATATTCAACTACAAAGATAAAATAATTATAATTAATTAATGTGTGAATTTAAAAGTAAAGTTGCAATTCTTACTAGGTTAGCATAAAAATTGGAAAATATGCTTCAGGAAATAGCAAATGTCACATAACCTCACGTTTATTCAAAAGCTATGTTCATCCTTTAAGTTACATCTACATTTATCAAAAATTCCCATTTAAGCATTCACTTATTATTTAAAAAAAGTCAAGGATTGTTTATTATTATACAAGTCTCTCTAATTCAGAAATAATGTTTTATTAGTTAATTGTATAAGTATAAATCAAAATTTTTGTGATTAAAATATGCATATATATAATTGAAAATTAAAATTTAAATTTCAAGAAAAGTTTGTTTGAAATAAAAATGACTCATAAATTGAATAGAAAATCCAATCCAATTCTAAAAAAGAACATTGAAAAATATTTAAATGTCAATTTTAAAGAAAGAAACTAATATAAATCAATATAATAAATTTATAAAATTGTAATGAAATGCATTTTCACCACAAGAGTTTAACATAAATTTAAATCCTATCCAAATGCCAAAGTCTGTCTAACGAAATTAATGCATCAATGAATTACACATCAACGAACATTTGGCATTACTTGTCAATTTTAAAAGATATATTTTTCTAATATTATTAAAAATTTATCTGTGTAATTATATTATGTTGAATCAGAAACCAACTTATTTTGTTACAGTTTTGACAAATAATATTATTTTATTTTTTAAGCTCTTATATTGAATAGCATTAAATAAGGACATTTATAATGACATTATTTAATATAAATATTCTTACTTTAGTAAAAAGACTTAAATTATCATTTTTAGATTTTTGTATATCTACATTATAAAATCTAATAGTAGGAATTAAATTTCCAAAAAAAAAATTTATTTATTTAAATAAGAGAGCAAAAAGTATTTTACATATCTTAAATTTTGCATTGCCTTATTTTCATTTAATTTAATTTCATAAAGCAATTAATCAATTTTACTTATTAATGTAAAATATTTCGACCTTTCAATAAATGCGCACATGCTTCTCATTCCAAAGTAATGCAAACTCTTTATAGGACGAAATCAAGAAGAAAATCATTGAATACGTATACAATATAAAAGGAAGTACATACATGGAAATCTTCAGTACAATTCCCTTTGTGCCTAGTCGAAAGATACTATTTTCATGTTCCATTTTCCATGGGTGTCCAAAAATACTAAAACCACTGTTTCTTCCTTTTCAAGCTCTTCAGATAAAATACGACTCGCTTTCGCATCTCCTTTTCCGAAATAAAAGATAACGCGGACAATTCCTTTTCTCCTTTGTTGTAATAGGCTCATTTCTTAGTATCATTGCTTGCAGAAATTCTTTTGTGAGTCCATATTTGGACAGGGTGGTAAATTTAAAATAGCCAGCATATCAGTAGCCAGTATTGCAGTCAAAGTCACTTTCCAGGCAAAGTGCTTATTTAAAATTCCGTTTTCAACAACCGTTGTTTATTCTCCAAAAGCATAACATAGATCAACTAGAAGTGTTATTTATTATAAAAAAAAAATATGATTCCGCATTGAAGAATAAATTTTTTTTTATTTCATTTCTTAAAGGAAAGCTTTTCTTAATGCATATAAATGTAAATATTTTGCTGCATTTTCATACCTAATAAGACAATTATTAAATAAATAGTAATGAGCCATCAACTCAAATTATATTATATTTTTAATTGATTATATATTTATTTGTGCATGGGTAAAACTGGATGCTTAAATTTAAAAATTTAACTATTGGTTTTGTTGAAAGAATTAAAATTATATTAATATAAAAATATTTTAAAATCTATTGTAAACAGATAAATTTTGGTATTAAATATAGACCAACAAAACAATCTATGAATAATTATCTAGGTTAAATATAATAAAACCTTTTCCTTAAATGTATATATATTTATATAGTGAATAGACTTGAAATAATTTTATGCTCCATCTACTTTTTTTTTAAGTACATATCCTTAGTGCAAGTAACAAAAAAAATATTTGTTTATTAGTTTATATTGTCCTCATTACTTGATATATGTAACCTAATAAAATATATAGTATTACTTTGATGAAGATGTATTTAATATTCATATATAATTCTAATTTAACATTATATTAATAATATTGGACAAAGAAGCAAAGAGTTGAAAAAGATATTTATAGCATACATTGAATTTCAAATCAAATATTTACACCTTACCTTCTTTTAAAGATGTTTTAATATATATATATACTTTAATTTGTTAATTATTTGTAACTACACATGATATCAGAGTTTTTAAAGTTACTATATTTTGCACATGAAAATAAAATTCAATATATTTCTTAAATTGAGCTTGAATCTTTACTGCTTATCTTAGTAGAATGTAATGGACAGGTTTACTAATCGGACATCGAGGTGAGAATAATTCTATTATTTTTAGGACAATGAAGAATATCATAATTTTTCCGAGAACCTTCCTTTGAATTTCAATATAATTTTCATAAATATCTTTGCATTTAAAATTTTCCTCAAAAATTTAAAGATATTCATTTTGGCACTGCGTTTACTCAGTTTGCCACTCTAGGTGAAAGATCCTGAAACATAGCAATATGTGATAAAAATTAATAAGAGCTTCAAAAGAGTTTCATAATTCAATTCATTCTATTTCTTTTCTTTTTATATTTCAAATAATTTAGATAAACAATAATAACTATAATATAAGTGAATCAAATTTATACAGCAACCTTTGAGCAGAAAAGAAGATCCCTCTTCAATGATTTATAAAATAACGTTGTATCAAAAGAACTGAAATTGGATCCTGTTCTATGTTACTTTATAATTATTTATGGTACGCGCGTTATATTTTTATAAAAAAAACCTTTTTAAATACTCGTATTGTGTATGGTAGTCAGATAATCAAGAAACCAATGAACTCGTTTGATGGTTTTTGTTTCGCAACTTCAAACTAAGCTTATCAGTAGTTTCCTCGAGTTGCAGAATACGTGAAAATTTTGGAGATCGAGTTGTTAATAAATGAACTGCAAGTTTCAGAAGTTCACATAGTGATTCAGAGAAATGTAATAAACTCTTCACAAGCATTCCCGGAATTATTTTCTCACATGACTTCCAATTTTTACCACAAGGCTATTGCACAACAAGAGACACTTTGGCATAAGGCACAGGATGCCTTCGATGATTAAAAATAGTTCAAATGTATGTAAGTTATTTTCTCTTTTCCATTACAACCTCTTCAACTTTATAGGTTTACTTTATGCATCAATGAAATATTTAATATTATATGAATGTAAATTAACGATTTAAGTTTTAACTTTCATTCTTTAAATAAATAATAAGAATTTTATATAATAATAATAATAATAATGAATTTTTTATAGTGATAACCTTTATTTAAATTTAATGTGCATCACAAATTATCTTAATCATTATGCTTAAAAAATATTTATATATTCACGTCAAATGTACCAACTTTCATATTTAGCATTCATTAAACAAGTATTAAACATAATAACAACATACTATTAAAATTATACTATTATAAATAAAATTCTTCGCCTATACAAACTTAATACCTTTTTCCATTCAATAAAGAAATGTTTTATAAAAATTATAATTAAAAAAAACTCGTATTGTTATTCTCAGTCTATTTAGTATAATTTGCGAAATCATTTATTATTTTTCTGCCCTCTAACGAATGGTTTTAATTCCTTATATATACCATCTGTGGTAGCCAGAAATTTGTATATACAGTTTTCATACAATACTTAAAACAGAAATCCATTAATGTGTATTAAGATATATTGCGCAAACTAGTATCTAACTATTCACATGAGATTTGATTAAATGCAAAATAAAATTTAATCCCCAAAGTAATAAAATGTTCACTAATTGCAATAAAACGTTTACAATTAAGCAATCATTTTACTTAATATTTTTAGTATTGAAAATTTTCGTAGAACCTTGTTTCCATTTCTGAGAATTTCTTTTCACTATTTTTAGATACTGCGAAATATGATTCCATAATCAAAAGAAAAACGAGAAGGCTTACCATTTTTATTCATATTTTACAAAAGGATTTTAAGAGATTTTGTAAAATAGTATCTAGGAACTAAATTATGCACTTGCTAATTAGATATTTACATGGATGAAATTTTGTAGTAAAGAGAAGAGATATATTGTGACGCATTTATTTGTCAGACTTTTTAAGTTTAAATTTTTATTTCATAAAAACAATTTTTTTTTAATTACGCTAATGTGAAAAAATCTCATTGGAAAATATTTAGTAATATTAACATACAAACAAAACAAAATTGAAATAGGTTTATGTTTTCTTGAATAATTTTTATATAAATACTATTATAAATAATACTAATATGGTATGATATAAATAATAATTAAAGAAGTGAGAATACTTCTTTTGCAATCATCTTCTCATTGGACAATCAAAATAGTACTTTAGAAAATGAAGCGAATATTTCTTTTGAGTAATAATTGAAATAATATGCAAATTTACTGAAAATAATATCTTAGTCTTAGAAATTGGGAATGCAAAATTCGATAGCACTTCACAAGGAAATGAAAGGGAAAACGATGTTCAAGAGAGCGAATCAATAACTTAAATTTAGAGTCTGCATTATTTAAATGTGCAAGGAAACCAGCTTCTATTTCAAATTCATTTCCTTTAAATGTAACTGGTTGAAGTGCCCATAGGATGCAAAACAGTGATGAAAGAGCCATCAGATTCCAATACGTCGGAAATGGACTGCGAAAATTTATCCAATAGAGATGTCGAGAGTGTAGTGAGTTGGAGATAAAGACCTCATCAGAATACGAAAGTTTATAACAGAGAGTGGAACGAGAGAGAGAATAGGAAATTACCTCTCATTGATAGATTTCCTTCATGTTAAGTTTAATTCAAATGACATTCTTTTAAGAGCAAGAAAATTACGATAACGACATATTTTCACATTTTTTGAAAGCTAGTATCTTCTATATGTTAAAGAAAGCACTGGGAAATTAAGTGAAAATAATTATATACTCCCTATGAATGAATAATTATTTAATTTATAATAATATTCTTTAATGCACGTCTCAAATTTCTGAAAGAAAAAGTCCTTCACAATCTTCTGTGTTATCCAAAGAAATGCTATTTGCGAAATGTAAAGATATATTTGTGACAGGACACTACCCATTAAAATTGTAGTTGCTAACACACTCAGGAATAGTGAAAATTGCGGTCCTAAAACAAGCATGGGATTAAAAGAAATTCAATACACATAATGATACAGGCGTTGAGTGACTACAATTTTTAACGGGCAATGTCGAAAATTATAAATATATAAGTAAATAAAATTTTTATTTTTAATTCTATAACGAAAATATAATTAAGATTGAAAAAATGCACCTTTTTGCTATAAAAATGCATTGATAATTGCTTCATTCAAAAATATGTGTCTATATTTGTAGCTATTAAGTAGCACTTATATATATATACTGGTTTATGTATTTGGCAATGGATGAATAAAAAAAAACAACAAATCTTCACAAATATTTAAACTATAAAATTTAATTAAAACAATGAAGAAAAATAGTATTAATGCCATAACATACTTAAAATCACCAAGGTACTTACCTCGTCAACTACGGCCAGCTTCCGTGAGAGGTACATTTTAAAAAATATTCGTTTTTGTGCTACAACAGTGTCTTTTATCAGTAACGTCACTGCATAACCTACATTCGTATTGTTTCCAGCGACACATATATTTGGATTTATTTTATTATCTTCAAAATGTTTGAATATTGAAATGTGTGGACTTTTTTTTACACAGTTATCATAACAGAAAAAATGAAAAATATCAAAATCATTAAATTCCAAATTGTAACTAAGCAATATTAAAGTTAACATTCGTAAAAATCTAAATGTTTTTCATCGATGTGCTAACAGAAATTGCACAAAAACATTATATCTTTAAATTCTTCATAAATTTTTGAGATTAGGGCAAATCCTTAATGCATTTTTTCTCATTTTCTATGTATTAAAAATATGAAAAAAGAAATAAAAATATGCAACACAATCAAAATAAAGTTCTCATCAAATAAAAAGTTTATAAAAATGCTTCAAAATTATTTTACATTGAAATAAAATTTCAATGTAAAATTAACTTCAAAATTACTTTACATTGAATTTTTTTGTAATCATCATTATATGATTAAAATATTTAAAATGGAATTATTCTAAAAAAAAAATTAAAAACGAGAAGGAATTATGTATAATAATGAGAAAGGAAAATAAAGTCTTATCAAAATGAATATATTAACAATTTTCTTATAAAAGAAGTATTTATAATTCATATATTCCTTTCTATTTAACACATTAATTTACAACTTGTGCGGATAAGGCATGAATGAAAAAATAGTATTAATGCATCAACATACTTAAACTGAAAATAAGCACCAAAGTACTTTTTACTACCAACTTCAGTGAGATACTTTAAATATTCACCCTAGTGATACAACAACGCATCCCAATCAGAATACTTTTGGTTGAGCAAAATTTGTTTGTATGTGCATTTAGCTTAAAGATTTCTTTTATATATATATATATTGGACTACGAAGAGAATTAAAAATGAATGATAGAGACGCTATATTTTCAGGATTGTTACTACGCAATATTTTCAGAATGAAAGTAGGGCTGGTTCGTCAGGGCGTTCTTTCTTATTATCGGGAAGTAGTTAATTCAAAACCCAATGATCCGAAGATTCATCATGTTTCGCTAATGGCGGCTGGGATATTTTAAATATGTCATGGCCTAAATACTTCTGATGGTGGTAGAAGTCTGAAGTCCTGCTTCAGAATCTGGTTATCTAACTAAATCTGAAATCAAGGTTTGGGATCTGCTTGGTCCCTGGTTCTAAATTACGAATATACTCCAACTTTCGGGACAATGATGGCACATACACTGGGTGCCCCCACAGTATAAATTACTATTAATTCCGCCTTTGCAAAGCGGAAGGGTGTAAATCCTATAGGAATCGGGGATTAGAAAAAAACTGAATACTGAATGGAAACTAACTTTTATGTCAGGAATATGTTTTAACTGCTTAAACATCGTATTAAATTTTAAATTGCATGTTTTTCAAGATTCAATAAATCAAAAAAATAAATAAATAAATAAAATATGAAAGACTTTCCTTAAAAAAATATTTTTTGTTCTTAAAAAGATAAATCTCATTATAAAAATCAAAGAAATTTATCAGTCAGCAAATATATTAACAATCAACAAGAATATCTGAATGTTTCAGCACTAAATAGATAAAGTCAGATTGGGAATTAATACTAAAATAAAACAATTGACTAATAATTTTTTTTAATTGCCAAACATTGTCATTCATATTTAAAATACAACAGCTATGTAAAATAAATGTTAATGAGTATTTTGAAAAAATCGAAAAATTCCTTGATAATTTGCAAAAATGAACTTGGGAAAAGAACCCTTATAAAATTTTTTTAAAATTCCCATATACGTAAAAGATTAAGTTATTAAATTTGTGATACAACAGGATGTATGTTAAACAAAACACTAATTTTGCTATTTGGTATGCTTATAAATTTCACTTTGTAATGTTTTCGGTAGTATAACCTGCACAAATGGAGATTAATAAATATGCTAATAACATGCAAATTATGAAAAGTACTAACTTTTATTGAATCAATAACTATCCTCACAACTGCTTGCAACAAAGCAAAGAGACATTCAATAAAGCTTAAAATGCAACATTTTTCATCATATTCATATATCATTAAATCCTTCATCTGTTTCTAATATATTTTGTTAAAAGTCGAAGATAATTAGAAAATTATGTTATTATGATAAATGAATCTATAAGGAACTCAGAAAAACGACTAACAAAGATTATGATAATTTTTTAAAAAATTGAAAGATCAATAATGTTTTAATTTAATTTTTTTAAAAATTTGCCTTCTAATGTTTCATTATAAATTTGTTTCAAAAGTACCTAAAATGTCGTTATCAATCCATATATTATGGTTGTAAATTTGAAAAAGTTCACCTTTAGTTTTCAAAACTTACTTGATAAATATTCGCTCTTACATATAGTATAATTTACTGCTAACAATCAAATTAAGATTGTATAACTCAGTGTTACATACATATTTAGATTGTGATAAAAAATAACTAGCAATGTATACTGTTACTGTAATTAATTAATTTGTAAGGAATAAAAAATAACAATTCAATAATGCTACTTAATATTCATAAAAATTTAAAAAAATAGATTTTGTAATAAGATTTTCCAATTATTGTTAAAATTTGCCTTTTTAATTTAAGGAAGTTTTAAAAATAGCACAAAAATTCTCTATTAAAAGATCATCCATGATATTATTAATTTATTATTATATTGCAAATATATTTTTACTGAAAAATATTATGTATATTCTTGAATATATTTTAAAAAATACTTTTTAAAAGTAATGTTTTGAATGTTTCTTCTTTAAATCATAACAGAATTGTTTTTCTACAGGTACACAAACTAGAATATTTCATCCCATGAGAAATTAATTTGGAAGATTTATAGTTTATAACATATCACGAAAACAACTCATTGCTTTGAAATATTTTAGTTTTTAATTTTCCAAAAGAAGTTCTTTTGTAAAAAAAAAAAAAAAAATAAGTAAAATTCTTTGTACTACAACTAAAAAAATCCAAGAAAAACACTTGGCTAGAAATGTGTTTATTAGGCAACTGGGAAAAATAATGCGATGGGGCAAATTCCTCCCAGCAGAGTAATCAACTTTCGAAAGTAAGAAAAATATTTGAAATATAACAAAAGAAAACATTCTCTTAGAAATTCAACTAAAAATTAAAAAAAGCTGCAATTTATATCAAATATTTCAGCTTTTTTTAAATAAATTATAAATACAAAAAAAATAATACATAATATTTCTTAATGAAAAATATTTTCCCAATTTAAAAAAAACAAAACTTTTTATTAAATAAATATATGATTCATTTTAAAAAGAATGTTTAATATTTTTATATTGACTAATTAAGCTTTTATATTAAATCTAGGTTTCAATCTGTAGTTTTGAATTTAAAATATAAATTTATAAAATAAAAGTTATTTCATATATTATTACATTCAGTAAAAAAATCATAAATTGTTTGGAAAAGAATGCTTAAATATTATTTCATCGAGAATTAAAGGTTAAAATTTTTAAAAATAATTTATTTATTAATTTCTATTCAAACACAAACGTTACGAAGTATTAATTTTGTTTCAGAATAATTGCGTATTTTATTTTAATTAATTTTTTTAGATTTGAAAACAATGATTTAGTGACATATGATTTTTTTTTAAAATTAGTTTTGTAATTTAAATGTAAATAGAATGTGAGATAGATCCATTTATAGATTAGGAGACAAAATTATAATATTTCAGATTGGTGATATTTCCTTAGAATAGTTATGAACTAGAAATAACAAAATATTTTGCATCAAAATGTTATGCTTATTTGTAATGTAATGTCATGTTAATATGAATAATTAAATTCTTTTGTGGTTATTTAAATTGGCAATATGATGTATTATTACGATTTTACACTCTAGTAAATTTAGCATGCATAATTGTCTTTATTAAAAACATTAACATAAAAATCCATATTCATTATACAATGTACCTGAATCGAGTATATAATTTTCAATCAAAGTGACATGGGATATTCAATCCAGTTACAATTTCAGTGGTGACATACTTCTGAAGGGTTAAAACTACTTTCCTAGATGGTGGATTACCATAAGAGCTTCAACCATAACTATCTTAATTTCTGCAAAATACTCAGATTGAAATCTGTTATTACTATTAATCTTCCAATAGAAAAATAGAATTAAAAAATTGGATAGATAATGTAAAATAAGATTTATAAGAACAAATAGCAAATTTATCTAACCAGCAATTATGTTTGGTCTCATAAAAACGGAATATTTATTGCTAACCAAATATTACATTCCATTCTAAACACAAAATTTTAAGTTTATTATTTTTTATTAAAGCTTAAAGACGAAGCAAATAATTTTATTATTTCGTATAAATATTTCAAAAAATGTAAAAAAATGTATATATATATATTGCCATTATGGTGCCCGCCATTAGAAAAAAAATTGCCATTATATATTTCCAATTATTCAAAAGTTTTTTTACACCTGTTATTTTTAATATTCTATTATATATTAGGTTGGGGAAAAAGAAATCCCTTATTTTTACGTGAACTTTATATAACTTCTTTTGGATTCACATTGTAAAAAGGTTTAAAACAGCTTTCATGTAGATTTTTAGATCTTGCGCGTTACGACTGCTGACATGCGGATAACTTCAATCATTTTTTATATTTTATAGACATTTTCGACGATGCTGTATCCACATGCACGGTGCATCTCTAACATCAAAAATACCCGAACGGAATCGACGAAACAAAAATTGTAGGTGACTGGTTGTTACAGTCTTATATAAGACGATAAACACCGTTCACCATTTCAGCCACCCGGCTATCTTATTCGCCGTTACAAGAGAAAAACTAAAATGTATCGTATTTTCTGTTTGTTGTCTTCCATTTTTAAAACCTTGTACTCGTAACAGAATTAATGAAACAATAAACCGCAAGAGGATATTTTAGTGTCAAATGTCACCTGTCCAACGAGCATAAATCTGAAATTGTTTGATAGATACCTCACGAGATTTCGATCACTACAGACGTCTACCGAAAAAATAATGGATTACTTTTTCCCCAAACTAATATATCAACCAAACTTGTTGCAATCGGCTATTACGAGTTTCCAGTAACTAAATACTTATATATAGGTACTTTTCCTAATGCATATTACATCATACCTATTCAATAAAAAATATCAAGTAATCTGATGTATTACCTTCAAACTCATTTTCAATAGAAAAACAAATTTTATAAATTTTGTATTGTTTTACAAAGTACATTTCGGGGAAAGAAGTGAAAAGTATGGATTGTGTTAACTGATGTGCTACATTTCTTCTACTTCCAAAAATATTTTCTAGATGCAAATGTCATCTTCGCATGAATGGCGAAAATTTGAAAGTAAACAATTCAAGACATTCTGCTTGGATTATATATAACTTGCAAAGAGATTTTATTTCTCCCTGTATGATCTACCCCCTAGAAATCGTAGAAAATCCAGATAGTTTTAAATTTTCGCTAGAATAAGAATATCTCGAAAAATATTTCTTTTTTTTTCAACATTTTTAACAGATTATGATCGGGATAAGATGTACTACAACCTAAGCGAATAATACTTATCCTTTCTAAAAACGCTGCAAAATCTCAAACTGTAATCCACAACTTCACCTTGTAAAGAATATTTTGTGCCTAAGAAAGCATATAAAACAAACACCACTAAATGTTGCTCTTAAAATATTCCATTAAAGTGTAATCCTCTTTTAGCTATTCTATCTCTTCTCGTATGCATATATTTAAAATATTTATCTTTTTAAAATATATCGTCAGATTAAATTTAATTTATTATTTAAGATATGTTCCACAATAATAAAAGTAAAATTATTTCATCAATATTATTATATTATGCAGTAATATGTTACAAACACATAATATCAGTTGCCCTTATAAGGAATAAAATTTCCAAATTTTATATTAAATCTCATTTTAAAGCCTTAATTCCAAAAAGTTACTGAATTCATCCATGTATAATAAGATATTATTTTCAATGAATTTTTTTAACTGAAGCCTTGTGGCGTAATGGTAGAATTACACGCTTTCCAATACACAGGTCCAAGGTTTTATCCTTTTGCTGGGAAAGATAGACTCAGGTTTTAATATGGGGATTTTCAACTACAATTGCTATAATATAAAAAATATAAAAATATATTTTTACGTAAAGTTTTTGATAAATCATATTATTAAGTATCAATCGTTAATTACAGAATAATTTCTGATCTATTATATAATAATTTCTTATAATTTCTAATTAGAAAATAAAACAAAACGTAGTATGTAAGATTACTTAAATAATGTGGAATAAGATAATCACGATGTTACTTCTGGTTAATGATTAAATAGGTATAGTGGATGTCTATTTCAAATTTTGGATACATTTTGATGCTGAATAGTTCATAAAACTATGATGATAAATTTAAATTGATAACTCCTATGGTTAGATAGATTCAAGATGTTTTATGCGGCCCATTTCAATGTATTTACTCGCATGCGACGATAGTTGGAATGTTAATATCATTAATAGTTCATTTCGCGCTAGGTACATGCAAGCTAGTGCAAATTTTGTTGGCATCATCACTGGTTATTGCGAAAAATTCCTGGTATTTTAGTCAATTTTCATCATTTTCTTTCTATAAACAAAGTTTTCTTACGGATCCCCAACAGAAGTCCAAAGACTTAGAATCCGGTGTTGACCAGGGGATTTGACTACTTTTCTCAATTTATATTTCTAAGAAATTGTGAAAGAATTAAGAGCAATAATATTCCAAAAAGTACTGTGTCTCGCTTTAGTTTTGAATCCAATATTTTAACCTATGTTATTCTTCTAACGGAAACATTAAAAGTAAACATAACACGTTTTTATCTAAGATAAATAAATATTGGCCAAACACAAAAGAAAGAAATAAAATTAATGATGTAGGCAGCTGATATTCACAAAAGAAATAAAAACAAAATAAATAACACGGGGAGACGATATTTACAAAAGAAACTGTATTCAAATGTAAAATAAAATTTCTAATGTTTATAAATGAAAGCGTATAAATAATTCGATATATATATATATATATATATATATATATATATATATATATATATATCATAATTTTTTTTTTACTATTTAATAAATTTTTAAACCTAAAAATATACCAAACATTTTATAGACACACTATATTATATAGATACATTACAGCAAGATGAAATTAACATTAAAAGAAAACATAACACGCTTTTGGCCAAGATAAACAAATATTGGCCAAACACAAAAGAAAGAAGCAAAATTAATGACGTAGGCAGCTGATGTTCACAAAAGAAATAAAAACAAAATAAGTAACACGGAGAGACGATATTTACAAAAGAAACGTTTTTCAAATGTAAAATAAAATTTCTAATGTTTATAAATGAAGGCGTATAAATAATACGATATATATATATATATATATATATATATATATATATATGTCATAAGTTTATTTTTTTACTATTTAATAAATTATTAAACATAAAAATAAACCTAACATTTTATTGACACCCTTTATTATATAGATACATTACAACAAGATGAAATTAAATATTACACAAACTGTGATATTTTTGTCTATCATTCAAAATAGAAGAATTGAGGGAGATTTTGCATTACGTTTAAATCGTGAGCTGTCATTCGAATCTCGCATATCATCTTTTCAGAAAAATGTATTTTTTCGTAAAATTATTGAATTTCTTGAAAGCTATTCCCAGTTACTGATACCATGTGAATAGTATTACACCAGTGCACAGAAAAAAATAAACTGGAACTGGATATTAAAAATCAGGTTTAGACCTTTAGGGTATCAAAGTTTTTTCCCGTAAAATGTCAGACTTCTTTAAATTGTCCAAAAAATCACGGTAAAATTCGACCGTTAGTGACGGAAAATTGGAATGCTTCTTTATTGTTTTTATTTCTATCCCTAAAGAGTAGAAGAATTTTTGAAATTTTCGCTTTGATAAGGGAGGATTTTATACATTTTATAAAATGAAAAGTTGAGAATAAATTCTAAAAAAAAATTAAACTAAGTATAAACATTTAATATACTTCGAATTAATTTTTAACTGCATGAAAATAAAACAATTATTTGTTCACTTTTCCTGTAATTGAGGGGGAGTTTCTAAGTTCAAAAAGTGAATATAATTGAGTTTAAAACTTAAATTTACTTACTTGAAAAAACCATTTAGTTAACTGATTCAAGCTAAAACATTTCGGTGTCTGCTTATTAAATTCCTATTATTAGTTCACACTCTACCTGGATCTTGTTCAAAATTTCAATTGTAAATGAAACATTTTTCATTCCTCCACTAAAGTTCAAATATAATTTTTTTAAACTTGTAGTGTATTTTGTAATAGAGTTTTTTAAAAAGTTAATTCATTAATTAAATTTAATTAATTTTAGTTTTATGTTTGAGAAAAATTCGATATATTAGGCCGAAGTGCCATCTGTTGGTATTAGCAGTTACTATATCTAAGTTTCTTATATTTTTAAATTTATTCTGTTTTATTATCTTGTAAACGAGTTTATTGCTTCCTTTGAAAATTTAAAAGTTGTGGTTTCGAAATAAATTAATGAGAGTGATAGAAAGTTGGTATATGAGAGAAAAAGAATTTATTATAATTTGAGAAAATGAAAATTTTGAAGAAATGTGCCTATCAATGACAAATATGGTAGAGTGTCGGATATATATATATATATATATATATATGTGTGTGTGTGTGTGTGTGTGTGTGTGTGTATTTAGCAGTACGTATAGGAATATATAATTATATAATTAAGAAAAGGTGTTAGTAGAATTGCAAATATCATTAATACACTGCTGCAAAAGAACTCGACGATTTTAATTAGAACATTATTCGCAAGCTTCATATTCCTTTGACGTATTTTTTTAATTGAGTAAAATGTATTCTCAATTTTCTTCCTCACAATAACCGAATATGAAAACAAGAATTTTCCTAATGAACATTTTAAATTTAATTAAACATAAGTGGGGAGAAGCTTATCGCAGGTCGAGATGTTCCCCTTTTGTAGATACTTATAGTTTATACATTTAAGGAAATGTGTCTCTCTTATGCCCTACAGGCTGTCTCACAGTGTGTACTTCTTGCCTGCGAGAGGGTGCTTCTGGGCGTAGTGGTTGAAATACGTCGGGAGAATATTCTCCTTTTAGGGACTCCCTAGGCCTGAAGCCCACTCCAATTTGATCAGCTAAAACCTGGAGCAACGAAGCCATGTCAGTCCTCCTCCTTCATAGGCACTCAGGTCCTATGGACTAACGGAGGCTGCAATTGTTCCTCATCCATGAATAGCACACCTTTTCTTACAGTTGCTGCAACGGACGAGGCGCAGTTTAAAAATGCCCGCGTTCTTGGCTTAGGCAGTAAGCTGGGTTCGAAAAGTGAACAACAGTCTCCAAAAGCTTTAGAGATTCTGCAATTCACCATAAATGGAATCTCAACAAGAGCAAATAAGATTAACTTGATCAGGTACTAGTTCTAGCAATGACCAAGGGAGTTCAAATTATAGCGTTGCAGGAGACAAAGCTGAAGAAAACACTCCACTAAAATTCAAGGGTTTGACCATCTTTAGGTCAGACAAATAGAGAGGGAGTGGAAGTGCTATTGCTTTTCTTATCAGAGATGTGAAATTTCAGAGCATAAATATCAACAGAACATTAACTGACGGATCTAATCTCAAGATCCAAGGTATTAGGATAATTTGGAGAGGGAAGCCA
>JAPDSC010101790.1:1065-23345 GCA_026290005.1 Latrodectus geometricus | reverse complement strand
ATGATTTTAATTATTGTTGTTTTAATCATTTTAAAAGAAAAATTTTAAAGGATAGAAGTATTAAACAATTATATTAAAAATTATTTAGCAAAAAAAATTTTAATACTTTTAAAAACCAAATATATATATATATATATATATATATATATATATAAGAAGATATGAATTTAATAAAAGCATGTCTACTGAGCAGATTCGTCAATCGTAACTCATTCGGTAGCGAAGAGAAGTAAACATGTTGAAGAATCTCTTTCGCCCATTTAAATGTGAGTCTTATCAGCTGAGATGTGCATCATGTCACCCAATACGTCAAGTGTTTGGAGATAGTGATGTAAGCTATCACCCCTATATCACTATCACCCCTATCCCGCACAGTGGGCTAAACCACCTATATACACACAAGATTATGATTTGTTTCTGGTGGACTAATTTTCAAGTGATTCAGTATGAGGTGCTACCAATGGGTCCAGACGATCACTGCGTAATCGCAGCAATTGGAACGTGAGCAATGATAATTGCAACAGAAAATGCCAGCACTTTTTAATCTCGTATATGATAAGGACGTATTGTTTTTGGCCAGTAAAGGGAGATTAAATGTAGCATGGATGACCATAAATACCATACAAGGACTCGATTGGGAAATTTTATGCCATCCTGACCTTGCACCTTCAAATTACTACGTCTTCTATCCCTAGGCAATCATCTTCGTAGGAAAATCCTTCACCAGTGAAACACATAGGTACAACTTTTTTGTTTCTAAAACTCCCTGTTTTACAGCAAGGGAATTGCCTAATAGGAGATCCGTCGAAAGAAGTTGATAAATGAGTGTGGTAATTACCTGGAGTACTAATATTGGGCTATACTTTCTGTAAATCATGTTTCTTTATGCCATTAAAAATCACAAAAGCTTTCTTGTTTACCTTATACATGTACCATAATATGTGATTAAATATATTTAATAAATGTATTTTGTATAAACAAATTGTTTTGATAGTTTTTTGTACCATGGAGTATCACATAGAAAAAAAAACGCTTTAGTACTGCATTTTTAGATGGTGAAATTGTAAAATTATGCATTAATAACAAAGTAAAGTAATACTGAAGAAATCTTTAGATATTAAATTTTAAAATGGAAGCAAACAATCCGTTGAAATGCATATCATCTAAGTATTTCGATATGATCGAATACTATATGAAAGCAAATTTCAAAATGATATTCACGAAGCTTATTTAGTACCATTCGTATTCAAAAACAGAATTTTATATCTTTTATTTCTAATCTCTGAGAATTAAGGTTTTGGAAGCAATGTTTTAAATAAGTTTCTTTAAAAACATCTCAAATATATTACATATTATATTTAGTCTAAGAAAAATAATAAATTTAATATTAGTTTACGAAAATCAATCAACTTAGTGGAAATTATAGTTTCCATTTAAATATGTATATTAATTTCACATTATGTTTAAAATTAACATGCTGAACAATTTAGTTTGATGTTTATTTCTTACAAATAGAGGCACCTGAAATATATTTTAGTTTGAAGCTTAATTGGGGGTAATCTATCATTCTTGAAACCTTGAATTCTTTATTGACTCAGATGAACTGTGTTCGATAACGATGGTTAGATCTTACAAAATATGTTGCCGTCCAGGTGAAAATATAGGGCATGTAACCAAAATCTGAGGACATTTTACCTGCCCCTGGTTCTAAAATACTAGGACACAATCAGATTACCAACAACATTTCTGAAGTTGGCAAGTCTCCTTTAAGTTTGTAGGTCTTCAACTTGGTCCTTGTTTCTAAATGACGTGGCTCAAGTTATTTCAGGATTATGATGACATTCCTACTAAATGTCCCTCGGTATAAAATGACATCATTTCCAAGTAATTGGCGATGATTTCTCAGCATATATTGCTTGGACATTTAAACTAAATATGGCATGTTTGTTTTTTAATAAACTAACATGTTATAATCTTCTTTTCATTCGTTAACTTTTATTTTATGAAATCAATTTTAAATAAAGTATTTTCATTAAATATTATGAGATGCAAAGGGATTCAGGACATTCCATCTATTTTTAAGTTTCGAGTCATAAAAAAAATTACTTTTAATTTTAAAAGTAATGCAGCATAAAGGAAAAATATTCTGATGTTTCAACAGATTTGAATAAAACTACATTACAAAATTTTGCATAAAAAATTGTTTAAAAAAAATTATAGTTGGATACTATCATGCGATTACACTAATGGTGTTTAATGCAACGAATTCTTTTTTAATTAAAACTTAACGCTTATTTTCTTTAAATATATTTTTTAGCTTTATATTTATTTAGTTTATTTTACGGAGAAGGTATTATACAGATAATATATATATTATTTTTCCAAAGAAAATAAGATATGAAAGAAAACCAAAACATGTACATAAAAATTTTGAAATTAAATTTCAAATATTTTCCAAAGAATTGGTTGTTAGCAATTAGTTTGTAGATCACATCACATCTGTAAATATTTTAACTAGAAATTTGCGAATTTAAATTAAGTTTTGGAAGCATATGAATTTTTATTAATATATTTTATTGTTATTATTATAAACATCAGTCAAAATTTATTATTATTGAAAAATGATATATTTTACAATTTTAAATGATTTCAAGGATTTTTATCACACACAAATAAATAATTTTTTTAATAATATTTATTTTAAATAATATACAATTAATGTGTATATAATACTTTTAAAACGAATTGCAAGATAAAATTATAATACTATTAATAATATAGATAACATCTAGTACAAAAAGGATTTAATGTTTATAGAAAAATGCACAAGAAAATTCAAAAAATTTAAATATACAACATATATTACTAATTAAAAAGTTATTTTTATTTTACAACCCAACGCATTCAATAGTTTTTTAATTATTTAAATGGCATTTTAAATAAAAATATCTAAAAAAATAATTAGAAAAATTTGGTTGTAATTTTTTAATTATTATCAATTTTTTGGAATAAGAATTGAGTTTCTGTATAAAACTTTATCTTGAAAGAACTTATTTCTTTTTATCTAAGTTATATTTATTCATATCTTGAATAAAATTATAATAAATCATTCATGATATTTATATTTGCTAAGATAAATCTTAACTTTTTGCCTCAGGGAAGTATCGTCTGTGAAGGAAAAATATCATCTTTTTTAACTTGTTTAGTTTTGAAGCGAGTTTTTTATAAACACACGTATTTATCCTTTAGAAATTTCCTTATGAGAACTTCCGAATTTTTTGTTTAAAATATTATTGAAATATTTTAGTGAAACATATTTTTTGATAACCATTCAAACTTTTGCTTCAAATTATAAAAGGCAGAAGTTTTAAATTTAACAAAATGAAATTCCCATTGAGAAGTATTTTATATTTCATTATGTCGTGCCTTTTAACATGTTTCTTTGCTTTTTTCCACAGAATGGTACCAGCAATGTAGCTTTCAAATACTATCATTTAATATTTATGTAATTTTGCTTGGATAAGGAATTATTTAAAATGTATTTTTGTTGAAAAACTTAAAAAACCCATTCGAAGAATTAAATGTAAATTTATTGATTGAAGTTACACCCTTGTTAAATTTTATAAGTTTTTAAAACTCTAAAAATCTCAGTAAAATAGTAGGAGCATCTAAAAAAGCAAACCGTTGATTTCCATGAATTTTTTAGTTGTGTTATGCAATATATTTTCCCCCACATTTCAATAAGTACAATCAAAAGTAAAACTGTGAGTTTCTAGTTTACGAATTATTACTGAAACAGCAAAAATAAGGAATGGTCTAGTATGTAAGCCTGCCAATGATATTACTTGTACGAATCATTTGATATCTCATTACTTATCAAATAAATTCGACAACAAAATAGGCATTACATTTTGATAGCATTAGTACTTACTAAAACATTAAAGTACTTACTAAAATATTAAAACTTTAAGTAGAATACAATAAATAAAAAGTAAAAGTGATTTCCAAGACTTCACAAAGGTTCAGTTTCGTCTAACAGTAAAACGTTCTTTTAATAATAATAATAAAAAAAATAAAATAATAATAATAATAATAAAAAACGTGTTTCATTCCGGGCTTTTTTGAACGGTAAGTGGTGGGTGCTTCCACCACGTTGTAGAATGCTTAAGGTCTCTTAAAGCTGCCATAAAATGTTTAGTATTCATAGTAAAAGCCATCTACGGAGATGAATTTTCGTACATTCTGAACTGCATTTACATGTCGCAAGGGAAGAAGCCCGGAATTCACTTGAGCAACCTCCTATACATGTGCAGGTAGAATGCAAAAAGGCAGTATACATTTACTATTGTCACAGAGAGCAATAATTAGGATGGGACATTTCACGTGGAAGAGCACTGCCTTAACGTTGTGTCATGGTGAACCAGTATGATGGTTGCTGTGTTTACTCACGCTAATTGTTAGCACCTTCTCTGAAATCAGTATTTTGACACCAGGAATGTGAAAACCTAACGATTAAAAGTCATCGTAATACTTTCTAAAATTCATGGAATAAATTGCTATTCGAATTTAAAAAAAAATGTCATAGACATTGGCCATATTTACGTGTTTTAAGTCGGAACCAGGATAGTTTCCAAGTACTTACTCCGACAGATATGCATCCAGGTGACAAAAGAATAATATTATTCTCCTGTGAAGAAGAGTGATTTTTCAAAATAAGGGAAACTCCCGTGAAGAAATGTGATATTTTTATAATGCTCATAATAATAACCCAGCTTTTTATAAATATTAATATATGTAAATTGGTATACAGCTTTATTGGAATTCTGTAAACCTGGATGTTTTCAAAGACGTAAAAATGCGGAGCTCTCGGATTTTCAAAGAGGTGAAATTGTAGAAACCCGTCTTGCTGAAGCAAGTGTAGTTGAAACATCCCAGATTTTAGACCTTTCTAAAGGTGCGGTGTCTAAACTCATGACATCATACATACAGCGTACAAGACAGGCTTGTACGCTAAGCAAAATATTGGACAGAAAGAGAAGCTCAGTGAAAGAGACTGACAAGTATTGAAGTAGATTGTAGTGTTTAAGAAGCAAACTGCAGGAAAAAAAATAAACGGGGAGATCAACCAGTATCTGGATTCTCCAGTGTCAATGATTACAGCCAGAAACTTTTATATACATAACATTTACGGCAGACCAGTAATTTTCAAGTCTAATGTCACATATTTTAATGTCATATAGAAGTTCACACTCTCATAAGAAATAGTCAACTGATAAGTGGAAGTAAAATATATGATCTTATGAATCGTCTTTCACAATTTCCCCACAACAGAACAGCTGCGCAAGCTTATTACCGTGATTGCCTTCTTTCAACTATCAAGCAAAGAGATGTATCTATCATTAACCTCTTCTCGACGGGTAGTGCAAACGCGCGCTTATCGCGGAGGCCGGCAATGTCTGACGTGAGCGTCTGTCTAGGGCCGGGAGCTTTTTTTATTAAGCCTAAATCCATGAAATTTCCGAAGTATCAACGCCAGATTCTTTATGATCAGAATATATCATAGTATCACTATCACAACTATCAGAATTTGTTTTGGAATCAATATCTGACATATTTTGCATCATTTTTGCTATTTCATGCTCTGTTAAACATTTTCGACGCTTCGACATTGCAACGGTAAAAAGAGAAAGAATTCACGTCTAAAAAGATCTAATTATTTTCTAAAACTGAACTGCAAACCGAAATACCCAACGCTTTAGCAAAAATAAAACTTCTCTACTTACAATAAACTACCACATGCAAATTTAAAGAGATGTCATAAAGCACGCCAGTCGAAAACATTTATTTCCTCTTTTGTTTATATAATCAAAAATACGTGTATGAGAGTCATGCTTCTCTCATTTCGAGTAGAAGGTCTGATGTGCATGTATCTGAAACCATATGGACATACAATGACATCTTGTGGCTGAAATTATAGTTTTTAAAATGTTCCAGGACACTGGCACAAATACGTGACAGTCGGGGCTGAATGGGAAAACGCTCTGGCACGTCTGCGTGTCGGCCGGGAAGTGAGTGTGTTCGTTGCTGGCACGTAGACGTGACAGTCGGCGCGAAGGGGGATAAGCATATCATAGTTTCCTGCTGCACCAATCCTAACTCTGAGAGGAGAAATAATTGGGTGAAAGTATAAAGAAATTTTAGCTGAGTTAGTTAGGTCTCTTTTATGATACAAATTTCATATGATTTCCAGGAAAATAATGCGCCTATCCATGCAGATCAACTTGTCCAATTATGGTTGATGTACACAAAAATGAAGTTAAACATCTACCTTGTCTTGCACACATTTAGATCAGTAATTCTCTACCTCTTTTTTTATTTTGATTTATTTATTTTTTGTTTGGTCAAGGTACACTTCGATATTTGATTCTACACCAGGAAAATGTAAGTTTGGAAGTTGATTACTTAATCTGTAAAGCGCACTTTATAAAATAATTGTGATATAAGGATTTTGAATGCAAGATAATATAATATATACTACATATGCAACAGTATATTTGTTAAGGAATTATTTACAATGTAATAACATACTTTTAATAAGAAATTTAAGATTTCAATTATTAAATTTCATATTTCAATTATATTTTGTAATAAAAATGACACAAATAATGTGCTCATATTGTCTTTTACATTTAATAGTCTCGATAATTTTTTCGTTTTTACGTTGGTTAATTCTGAAAATCTGAATTCACTCAAATAAGATGTAGAAAATTGTAATGGTAGACACACTGGGAACACTTGAAATTTCTTCACGTCGGGCAAATATTTTACTATATGAAAAGTCAGTTAAGAAACAGAAAAACAGTTTTTAAATGTAAAAAATATGGTTTTTAACCACGAGAATGTTTTTTTTTTTTTATAATGTACTTTTCTTTGATTTAAATATACTTTACTAATAATGAAAACAATATAAATTTTACCATATACATTTCAAAAATTTGGCGTCTAATTAAACTTCAAGAACTAAGCGGCACATAAAAAAGCCGCGGCACATTTGTTGAGAATCACTGCTTTATAACATTCAATTTGCAATTGATGAGAAACACTGGCCTCTTTTCCAGACCTTCCTGAATACTTCCATGTAGAACAGTATATTTTTACCTCAAACACTATTCAGTGCTTCCATGTTTCAATTCCTAGGTGAATAAAAATTATTATATTACATAGGTGGTAGTAAACAATAATATCTTGAAATATAAGAAAACGATTCCTTATAAATCTAAAATGTTTCTATTTTTTTATGATCACTTGTATAATTATAGAACCAAAGCACAGATCAATAAAAAAAATAATTTCTCAATGTAATACATTCTGAGTATTAAACGTACTTTTGATTACAGAATGTATGATTTCTTGCCACAGGCAGAATGCTGATTGCAGAACTGTGAAATATTAAAAAAATTAGCATTATTGTTTATATAAATGCTTAGAGGCAATGTGCTTTTTGTTTCATTTAAAATAATCTTTGGACAAAATAAAATTTAATTCGTTAATAATTTTAACACAAAATGGAACGCTGTCATAATCGTTTGAACAAAAACAATTGAACGTCTATAGTGCTTACATGTGGGCGTACTATATTTTATTATAATCTCCTCTTTTTATTTTTGGGTAGCAAAATGCTAGATTAACATAAAATGAAAATACCATTTAAGATTAATTGCATGTTAGTTAACTATTGCTAATAAATATCCAAAATATAGAATCAGAATCTATAGAATTGAGTTGATAATTCCAATATATTCATATATTTTTATATCAACTACTATTAGAGATTCTATATTGCTTTCATTACATTCTAATGTGCTTCGTTCGTCATTGTTGTAAAGTCTAGTTTTAATTCCAGGACTAGCAAACTTACATAATATCATCATTTACAAGACTTTACTTTAAAATGAATAATAAACTTTTGGTTGAATTCTTGTCGTCAAAGCCACTTATCATACAAAACAGATAAAAATTGCGGAAGGGCTTTAAAGCTTATTTAATACCATTTATATTCAGATAAAGAGTTTTATGTATTTTGTTTCTAGAAATCACTTTATAATAAATACTTTTTGACCAACTTTAAGCTATTTCCTTAGAAAGATGCCTGCAATTTATTTCTGAATATTTGATCTTATTTAAAAAAAGAATAGAATTTGAATCATTTTACGAATGAATGGCAAATAGATTATTAGCTTATAATTTATGCATCTTATATTTTAAAACCCGTTTATGCTAATATCTACTTTTTAGAAATATATTCACAAACAAAATACTTGAAGTTTAGAACTATTAGATTTTATCCTCTACTTTTTTATTTATAATTAATATTGATTTTTCAATTTTAAACAATGCAATTTGTAATAATATATTTTATTTTGTCAAGTATCAATTTTCGAGCACGGATTGAAACACCTATTTTCTATTTCTAAGTTTCTTGATGTCAAAAATAAACATTTTCAATTTTCTAAAATATTTCATTTCAAAGTAAACATATCAGTTATGTTTCAATTTCAAGAAATATTTAATATAAAATATTTTTCTCTGTATGAGATATAATCAATCTTGCATATTTTTATTTTAAGCAATAATATTTAAATAAAAATTGTTTCTTATCCCAGATTGTCTAGCAAATCTAGACAATCTCTATAATTCCCACATTCTCTTGATCTCTCCATAAATCCTAAATTCATAATCCCACATTATCTAGCAAAGCTATTAGTAACAATCAAAAATTGTTTTACTAATCCCAGATTGTCTGGATCTCGGAATTATGGAGATTGTCTAGCTTTGCTAGATTGTCTATATACATAAAAAAATACACAGAAAACATAAAAACAACAGAGGATCCTGAAAAACTTCGATCTTTTTTAAAATGCAAGAAAATTAAAATAGGGGCCGGGATTACATTGCATATAAAAATTGTACCACATTGAAAGAATTTTATTTGACTCAATACTTTTAGTTTCTAGAGATTTCTTAAAATGAAAAAATAAATAAATTTTCAATTTTCTAAAAAATTCAGCTAAGGGTCAAAATATTATTATATATTTCAACAAGTTTGGGCAAAATTTTAGTATGAAACTTAATATATGTGCTCTTATTTAAAATATTAAACTCGTAGGTGATTTTGTCTAATAATATTGACCGAGACAAAATTTTCCTAGTTTTATATAAACTTACTCTTACTTTCTTCAAATTTATTTTTAGAGTTTAATATTTATTCAGTCTATTTTACAGAGAAAAGGAGATTTTCCTCCTGTTTTTTTTAAAGAAAGTAAGATAAAAATGGAAACCGAGAACTTTTTTTGCGACATAATAAAGAGTCTAGGATAGTGATGTGTTTCATAGAAATCTTATTTGCTTGCTGTGTTCATCGTCCGTATCAATACAATTCCAAGTTGAAGAATATTTGGGTTCTGATTTTGGATTTCAGATTTCATCATTTTCTGGACCACTGATTATCATCTATGAAAAAGGTATATCTGTAAATATTTTTACAAGAAATTTGTAAGTTAAATTTAACTCTGGAGGCATACTTTAAATTTATTAATGTTTTTATTAATATTTACCTAAGCACAATTCATTATTAAAAATATATTATATTTTTAATATTAGCGATTATATATAAATATGTATATAATATAATAACCAAATTTCAAATGCTTACGCTTCAATTATTAAAAAGAGCATGCATTTTTTAAAATTTAGCATACATAATTAAACTTTGAGGTTTTAATTAAGAATTTTGGGAGTGTACACGAATAGAAACTTAGGATTGAATATTTTATTAAAAGAAATTATGTGCAAGAACAGTGTCGTACATATTTATAATGCATGTGCACAAGCATACTTACCTACCTCCTTCTCTGCACCTACTTGAAAGCTGGTTTCTTCCAGTTAATTGGAAGCTATTGGGTGTGAATCTGGGAAATGAATAAGTAAGAACCAAACAGAAGATTTCCAATACTTGATATTCATGCATATTGCCCTCTCCTGTCAACCTCAGAGGTATTAATTAGCTTACATTCCGATGACGAATATTGTAGCATGTCCTAGCTGACTTTAGTTTTACCTAGTTGTTTTTTTATTTATTTATTTTTTTTTATCATCAACTAAATTGAGATTTAAACTCACTGCCTGTTGATAATGAGAATGCGCTTTAAACTACCAGTCTAGTTTAACAATCATGCGAAGAAGTTTAGCATCATACTATTTAACAAAAAAAACTTACTCCGTTTTAATAATGAAATCTTTGTATGTATGCAAGATTTTTCTTTTATTATGCTTTAACTGAAATAATTTATTAAGTATTTGAATTTCTGTAGAGTATGATATATATTTACCCTCAATTATAAATAGTTATTGACAATAGATGAAACACATATGATTTAATATTTTAAACTCTCCATTAAATGAATATATAATTATAAGACATTAACCAAAATTATGTTCCTATTTTCTCACAAGACAAGAAATCAGACAAAAATTGTAAAAGATTGGTTCTTTCAACATGACATTATTTTGTATCTTTCTTTCTTTTACAAATAATAAGTATTTTGCCATAACATAAATATTCCCGAGCATTATATTACAAAATTTATACATGTATCAAGATACTCTAAAGCTTTTGATTCAGTTTCTAAATTAAAAAATTCAATTTTAATTTTCAATCAGCTTGAGAAAACGGAAATAATTTCATGCATAATTATTCTTGCGGAAAAATAGATATTTGAATTTCTCTCTAATATATTTTAAAGTAATATAGTTTAATTTTAATTTGAAACTTTATTTCTAAGAATAAACGATGACTATACATGCTATGAGCTAGTAAATTATTTTCAAAGAGCTATGAATACCTCCCCCATTGTCATGAAATTACAAAACTTTTTATTGAAACTGTGTAATAATGTCATATTTGGTATTATAACTTTAGCAATAGATCTTAAAAGTTATATAGATCTAAAGCATTATTTTTAACAACTAGAACTCTAAAATAAGTGAAACGTGCAGAAGTTAATGATTTGCTTAAAAACATTAGATGATATTTTGTCCTTTAGTATTAAAAATTCCATTTAAATTAATCTTGGACTACGGATATATTTTAATGGGTATTTTACAAGTCATACCATTATACCATAAAATTTTGTTATTCATTAAAGATTCATACAAAATATTGGTTTCGGGAAAATGAAATCTAATTCTTTTACGTGAACTTCAAGGATAAGTTTTCATGTCTTTGAATAACTCTGTGTGAATGATTTCAAACTGTTTGTGACTGATCTTTAGCTTTTGAAGTGCGATGTGATTCTTTAACATTAAATATATCTGAATGGAATCGATGAAACCAAAATTACACGTAATTGGCTAATTAGTATATCGAGAGAATTAACACCAATTTTCTACTGCTTACTTACATTTTCACCTTTATCAAAGAAACATTTTGAGAATAGTGCATTTTCTCGTTTGGCCATCAGAGTTTTCCTGGCAGAGTTTTGGTCAAAATATCGGTGGGTGTTGGGTCACCCAAGAATTACGGTCATATAACAATACCGATATTCTGCATATAAATGAAAGATGTCTCGAAGAATGCTCCAACATGTATGACATCTATAGATGGTGATGATGCAATAATTGATCAGAATATATGTACCACTATAATGTAAAAAGTTACACAAAAATGAACTATGCATTCTATCGTCCTTAATTCAAAAAGGCAAAATGAACCACACAACCATCTGAGGCTCGTTGAAGAAACTGCTTCATTTTTGCTTCGTGGTGGCAAGATCGTTTGGGCTTTCACAACAATGCAAGTTTTCCCTTCTTTAGGGCTTGTCAAGAATACAAAAGACTCTAATTCTTGATGGGACGTATTTCCACTTTACCTTAGACCACCTCACAATAATAAAATTTTAATGACTTACAACCAGGAAGTCCATCAATCGCTGTCAGCTGAAGTAATCAAAATGTGCTAGTAGTTTACTTTAGTATGTTCTGCTCAAAAATGTGGACATGTGTCTATTATAATTTTTTATTACATTAAATATGAATTTTATTAAATTATTTAAAAATTTATCAGGAAATTTAATATATTTCATTTATTTTAAATAAAGTAAAAAGAAAAAAAAAACATTTTTGTACTTTCTCCGATAGTTATACTTGTGATGATTTTAAACAGCTGTTATAAGTAATTAATTTGCTGTCTAATTGTTATTTGCTTTTACTCATTACAAATACTATAATAAAAAATAAGTTTTATATACATTGCTTTTAAATTGCAATAATTACGTAGTCTTTAACTATGAATATCTAGATGAGAATAAATACAGAAAAATAAAACGTACTAATAAATCTGTTTCTTCCTTGAAGAAGAGAATTCTGAAAATTGCAAAAAGCCTTCAGCTCTTTCGATTTACATTCGCATTAGTTAAATCAACCGTAACCATTCAGTAAGTGAATTCCCAAATCGCGATTTTATGGCAATCCGTCAATTCTGAGAGATTAAACTTGAAGCATTGCGGTAATGCCAGTTGCTGTTACCAAGAGGGTAGGGGTAGTCGGTAAACGCACAGAAATTTTTGCCCGAGTTAATTTGGAAGAACCAGTTATGGGGTTAAATTATATTAATATTTAATAATGCTATGAACACATATCGATAAAATTCAGTTTGAAATTTGTTCACGCATATTTATTTTAGTAAAAATTATGTTATTTTAAACCCTAATTAACTAAAAAATTAATGATTTCTTTAGTAAAAATATTAATTTAGTTAAAGTTACTTAACAGAATCCTTTATTCAATCATTGTTGTTTTGCACATATCCTTAAGAATAATTTTTTTTGGAAGGAATTTCTTTTCTTGAGCTATATTTATCGTATGTCAAAGTATTAAATAAGTTGTACTATTTTTAATAAAAGTGTATAGACCTCTTAGTTTAAATATATATTTTATTGAGATTATTTTGTTATCTTACGAATGATGTGAAAATTTCTAGTACACTTTCACTTGTTTAATCTTTTCGCAAGTTTCAGCTTACAAATAATACTTCTTCGAGAATACACATTTTATTTTTCCCTTTTGTATCTTATCTCTAGTTAAAACTAGGCTTATATTGTAAATGGAGAAAGAGGAAAGCATAAGCAAAGCTCGTAAGCGGGGACTCTAATGTAAGCTCCATCATCCCCTCACCTCAAATTTCAAACCCAGGAAAAATCTTCCATCGAAGACAATTCCACTAACCCCGCCCTTCCTGCTGAAGCGTCATCTTCTGTTTCAGCAGAGATGATTAGAAATGAGAACATTGTATATGAAATCCAGATATTACGTAAACAGAAAATATTTAAAAAAAATGATTGATGAACTTGAAATGATGAATTCATTTATAAGTATAAACTAACACAAATAGCTTGTTTTGTGTGTCATAAACTACTTTTTTTTTATCAAATAAGATATCTCTAATAGGAGAAATTTCTTACTTTTTGAAATAATTATTTAAATTTTGAAGGAAAACGTGATAGATCTTATTTGTTTTAGTATCATCAAAAGTTGTATCTTTGAAAAGATAAAAGTTTGCAATGGAGTAACTCTTGATTTCTTGGCTATTGTTTTTTTTTTCTTTTTTGACACTTAGGTAAGTGCCAAGATGTGAATAACAAAATGGCCACTTCGTTTGTTATTTCAGGGTTACCAGAAATTAAATTTTATCTCCAAATGTTTCGCCAAGATGTATAACTTCTAGACCAAATATATATATATATATATATATATGTTGATAATTCATTTATACTATTTTACAAATAATACTTTGACGAGATGTAATAAAGTTTTGATATATGTATCTACATTACTTTGAAAGAAATTTACAATGATATATTGAGAATTTAAATCTGAAATGTTCGAATAAAACACACTGGGAATACAATTACTGAACGAAAATCAATTCTTGTTCCTTTTTGTAAAATTTCCTATAAATAACATGTAGTTAACCAACTAATTTACATAAAGAGTTTTTTAATGAGGAAAAAGAAAGATTTCAAGTAATTTATATTCATTTTTATTAATAAAATATTTGCATGAAAATTATGCAAAAGTAGATTGAAAATTTATATAACAGTCGATAATCTAAATTATTATGTATTAAAAAGGTCTCAATTTCTTTATTTTCCAAAATTATCACTGCTTACAAGTATTCTTTTTTTTTAAATTTATCAAATTCATGTAAAATTTTAAATTTTCATCACTTCGTTTTGAAGTTTGGATATTATTTTATTAATATCATCAAATATGAGATAAAATTGTCAGTTTGCTTAGAAAAATAACTCGTGTTATTTTTTATTGTTGTCAAACAATAATGTATAACAATAATAACGGCCTTGTATAATAATTTGCGTAAGGCATTTCGCTTATGTTATTTTTTTTATCAAACTATAATATTTAAAACATACTTTTGGGATAATTTTCGTAAAGCATCTCCTCTCTTAACTACTTCTTAAATATTTTCAATTATTGAGTATAAGCTAGTGACTACAATGGTATATATTGTAATTTTTGAAAAATGTATTGAACCAAAACAATTAAGGTAAAATAAAGTGAATGCATGCTTTGAGATCCTTATCGCATGTTTATGTAAAAAAAAAATGCTTATTTTTAACATATAACTGAAGCATCTAAATATGAAACATAGCAGCTTGTTTCATGTAATATTCGAAGGCATATTATGATCTACAATACTAACCAAAAATGATATTTGCCTTGTACATTAACTGGCTGTGGAATTTTATATATGTAAGCAATGTCAGCGCAACACACTTAAGATAAAGTGCGTTATCATCTGGATCCTAATGCAATCTTCCTCTCCATCAGAAATCCTCCATCCAAAACGCTGAGGGGAAGAAATCATACAGGGGATACACGCCCACTAACGTTATTAACGCTGAAATGTTTGCCTTGTCTTCTGTTTCTGAAAAGAAGACATAGAATGGGGTGCTACTTCATCCAGAAAATTTGGAAGAAGTAGTGGTTTTCATGCTTCTTGTCTTTGATGCTTTTAAAATGTGATTTGTATGAAAACTTTACAAGCTTAAAGATATTTTGTTTGTTAGTCACTGTATATAAGATTTTAAATAGTTTTTCGCTCTTATCTGACATATTTTTAAAAGGTAATATTTAAATATTTGATTAAAATATTTTGTTTTTCATATTTACTACATTACTAAAGATTTATTTTAAATAAATAATGCTTATAGCATTTTGTTTGCTGAAAATGTTTAGCATAAACTTTCTGTAATGTAATCATGAAGTTTACTCCCCCCTTTTTTAAGGACAAGTATTTTGAAAGTTCTCCATCACACACACACATTATATATATATTTCTTGAGTGGATTTAAGGTGTGTTGAAATTCTTTAATATTTTTAAAATGATAAAATAAATGTGTAGGAATATTTTAGTTAAATAAAAATAAAAGTATATGATAAATAATAAATAACTCGTATTATTATAATTAACCCGTAATAAATAACTCATATAATAAATAACCTGTGTCAAAAGCCTGTAAATAACTTATAATTACATCAATTTAATATTTACTTTATATGGATCTTCATATAACTAATATATAGAATGTAAAGCGTTCTAAGTATTTTGCTGCAAATATTGTATATGTAGACACAACTTAAGATCCAGCAATGATTAATATAATTAAGTACGTTTTATGCTTTCTTAGATTAATCTTATTGCAAGTAATTTATTTCAGAAATCTGAAGTATAATGGAAGAAACAAAGAAGTGTGATTTACATTTTATTAAAGATTTCTAATTTTGTATAAGCAACCTTCTCGATATGTATTTTAATTTCACTGTTTTTACTTTTGGGTTTCATATTGCGTATAACTCCTTACAATATTACGGATAAGTTTTTAAATATTTTTTTACAATTTTCATTTTGTTTTTGTTTCATGTAATTATATATAAAATCTCGCGAAAAGATATGATATAATCTTTTTCTGTAATATTTTTTATTATTTCATAGATAAATTGTTTTATTTCCAAACTGATTAAGCAAAAATAAGTATTATTGATTCTGAATATACAGTTGAAAAATTGTTCTAGATAGTAAGCAAAATCATATATTGCAACTTATGTCAAAATCATAAGCCAAAAATTTTCTACTTGACCAAAAATTCACACATTAATTTTCTCTTTGACTGTTAGTTTAATTCCATGAAATTACTAGTAAAACAATTATTTAATCAAAATAGAATATTTTTTTGATAATGTATTTGATATAAAATTTGATTTACTAAGTGATTTCTGTTCCAGAAACATTTCTTCAATCGTTAATGTACATTTGCTTATTATATTACATTTGATTGGATTCTGAAATGTTATTATTGATTGAATAATTTTGTTATAGTCCATGAAATGAGTTCATTATTTCGTGAGTAAATGTGTAGGCCATATGTTCAAATTCATTCAAAGATATGCAATTTCAGTTTTATCAAACTATATAAAATAACATTATTAATGGCTTTCAAATCAGAAACTATAATAAACGATTACTTAAAGAAGGGAACGGGTAAAAGTGTAAAGCAAATATTTCCAGAAATCATTACATAATACATAAAACTAAAATGACTTTTGTGAGACTGATTATATGAGGTTTGGAATAAAATATCCATTATTTTTACGTGAATTTCAGGGTTTTATTAAGATGTTTTTGACTAGCTTTGTGCCAATGATTTCAAACTATTTCGATTTTAATACTTAGCTTCTGACCTACTAACATACTGGTCAACATTTGATATTTTTGTGATTGTATTGCTGATTTTGCCTACGATTAATTGGATGTTAAAAAATCGGGACCGTTAACACTATTCCCGATTTTCAACTCCTTATATGTATTTTCGCCTTTATGAAAGAAAAATTGTGAATGTATTGCGTTTTCTATTGTTTGTCTTCCATTTCTAACACACTGTACCTTATAACTAAATGGATCAAATAGAAAAACAGTAAAATATTTGTTTTTGGTAAGAAATGTGATCTTTCCGATGACCATAAATCTGAAATTATATGACTGATACTAAACGTCAATTGTTATTGCCATTGACCTAAGAAATAATGGATTTCATTTACCCAAACTAATATAAGTTGTAATAAAGAAAATCATAATTTTTGCAAATTTACTGAAAATGGTAAGCGAATCATAATATCAAAACTATTAAGGAATTTATTGTTATCATATTGACTTGAAAATTATCCTTTAAATACTTCTCTGAAATTAAATGAAATTCTTATTAACGAACATAGTTAAATATTCCTTATGTCAGCATTATTATTTTCCTTTCTAAAGTTTACAACGAGATGGAAAAAGAGGTATTGATTTCCAGTTGTATAAATAGATGCAGATCTAAAGAAAGAAATAGAATTTTTGGGATTTTACAGCAACAGATGTTTCATTCAAGAACACAAATTCAAGGACACATTTCTCTCCTTTGAAAAACCCTTTATTAAATTTTCTACAAAAAAAAAAAAAAAAAAAATCAGAAGTAAACTAGGAAACTACACGAAGTTTACACATGTAGAATATAAACTTAAAATTACGTGGGATTTTTTTTCAAATAAAATATAAAAAGCTTTGTATTCTAAATTCAAGAAATATTTTTGAGCAATGCTATGCAAATTTTTGTTTTAAACAACAGAAGTATAGACTGAAATTTAGGTAGAGTGGCAAAACATTTATGGGAGTTTCACGTTGTTCAAATTTGATTAAATCTAACTACATTAGTGTATTTATTATGTTCTTTTATTATTGCTGTTTTTTAATATCCAGTAATATACCTTCATTTTATACAAATTTTAAACTGTACCACAAACAAGTTTATGAATCTTTAATTAATTGAATATATTTTATGTTTTAAAATTAAAAAGCACGACAATTTTACTGTTGTATTGATAAATAGGAGATCATTACTTTATAATTATTTTATCTTTTGTTTAATAATACTTTAGGATATTGAATTACATGCATTAATAATTTTAATTACTTATTGTAATTAATAAAATAATAAATACTACAGTTAACTTGTAAATATGAGGGTTAAATTTTCACTGGATAAAACACTTGCTGATGACATGAAAGTCGATGTCAAAAATAATGCTATATATTAACAAATAAAATCAAAAGCATATTTCTTTTATTTAATTAATCGAAAGTTGATTAAAATTATAATATGAAAAAATGCTGCTAAAACTATATTTTTTACTCACCTGTTTATTTTTTTGAGTTATTTTAGAAATTTTCGTAGGAAGATAACTGTTAAATTCTTGTTTGCTTTTCCATGTTACTGGATTCATTATTTTTAAAACACTTATGTTCGGTATACTTACTGATACAAATGTAGCAAAAAATACATTGTTTTTCTTCCAGATTCCTTTTATGTAATACAATTTAAAATTTTTCTAAATAACTAGTTTTTCTTATAAATACATTTGATATTATATTTTTAATATTTCAAGAAATATTTTTAACAATATTTCATGCCTCTCTAACAGATTTATTTTACATGAAATGAAGAAATTTTAAATTATTGTTCAATTTTATATCTTTATTCGCCAAGAAACGTTTTTGGAAGTTGCTGCGGTATTTCCTGATAAATCATTGTCCGCTTATCTTTGATAAATTATCTAACATTTCGGGGCATAACATGGTATCAGTATCATTTGTCAAGCCATGGCTTAAGTAGCAATTTCTTGCATTCGTTGGAACAAATCATGTTTCGTGAGTACAGACTTATGGTTATTGTTTAATAGATTATTGTAGCAATACTAGTAAAGAATTGAAAGATCCTGCTTCTTAAATATTCTGAATGCTTCAGATAACATCACACTTGTACAATAAGCTGTAACAAAAACCATTTATTTTATTTTGAAATTGTATAAAACGCACTGTTTTATTATTTTTTAATATGCACCTTACATAGTCAATTCATCAGAACATTTATATTATAGTTAGTTATACATTTATAATTATAAGTAAATCATATAGTTAAAAAGTTATATTTGTATGAACATTACTGAAAATATTTTCATGATATGTCATCGATCAATTAAGTCAACAATTAATAATTAATTTCACTGCATTAGTAAGAAAAATCGATACTTTTTCATTATACAACCATCAATCGAACGTTAAAGCGAATGTTAAGTAGTTTCCTTCAGAAATAAACTTTTGGTGTTTAAATATGTTTTGTCATTAATAATAATTATTTAGCTTATGAAATCCAAATAAAATACTTGTTCCATTTTTTTGGTAGTTTCTAAAAATGCAAACTTTTTTAAGCATTACATGACGCAAATATTTACGACTTGAATTGCAATTTTTTTCTTTCCCTTTATACAATGATTATCGTACTTGGATATAATGGAATCATACCAAAAATACTATTATATTGTTTTATTATTTATTTTCAAATTGAAGTATTATGTTTTCTACTTGCAGTATTCGAAGACACTAAAGAATATTTATCCAATAACTAAAGCAAATTTATGTAAGATTAACAATTTTTAAAATTAATTGCTTAAGTTTATTAAATAATTATTAATTAAAAATATAATTGTTACCGATTGTTCATATTAACCCATAAAGGGTTTTTAATACTTATGAAATGCTCAATCGCTGCCTTCAAAAAATTTCATATCACACGGAACAAGTATGGCCAAATTTACAATAAAACATAATCAATGAATTCAAAATTGGTTATTGACATTGAGTTTTATTAAGAAAACATTGAATAAAATTTTTAACTTTTTTCTGTCTGCTGAAGAAGTGTAGTAAATTAAATTAAAAATATTACGGTTAGTTGTGAGTAACATTGCCAAATATATATTTTTATTCATACACTAGTGCCTTTATTTGACGATTGTATTTTTGACACTGAAAATTTCATTTCACATAATTTAATTTGCATATGGAGATTTAAATTTGTTAATTGCAGTGTTTTCCCACCAAAAATAACTTTCCCATGAATTGAAAAAAATCACAAAAAATATCATATTTATCTAGGACTAAATTGGAAAAGAAAGCACATATGACTATTTTAAGAATAGTAAAAATAATTAACATTTATTATAATTATTTTAAGAACAGTTATTTATTTATAATAATCGTTAAAGCGAATTAATTACTAACTAATTACCAACCACAGTTTTTCCACATTGAAAAATTGCATGATTTTTGAAGATGTTATTCAATAAAAGTAATATGACCAAAAAATGAAATTATTTTGATGATTACGAAACAATTTGAATTGAAGCCATGAAATTAACAGCAATTGTACAAGGTTAAATCTTGTTTAATAATGGAAATTTTTCTATTAATTAATTTTAATTACTTAATTTTGAAATTAAGTGTTTACTTTGACCATGTATTGTATATCTTTTAATATATTTCAAATTATTTTTCAATTTTTAACAGGTCATACAATTTTTTCTATCTTGTTAAAGTTATTTCAATCTACTTTGTTAAAGTACTTCTTGATTATTTATATTCATTTTGTAGAAATTGACGTTATCATATGAATATTAGAATTAATATGTTAATCGGATTAATAGGAGTAATCACATACTTAAATTATAAAAACTTTGCATTTAATGTTTCAAGTATGTTTTAGAAATAAGGAAATTTGAGAAGTTATAGAATTTATAAGGAATACACAAATTACAAAGTGATTATAAAATACAAGAAAATAAATTTAAAAATAATGCCTAATAAAAAAGAAAAGACAATTGAGCCATTACCTTCTTACAAAATTACAATAACTGATATAAATTATTTTTACCTTTTAAACTGCAGAACTTTGAAACAAATATTTGAAGAGAATGAAAATTTTTCTTCATAAAACTTCAAAATCAATTCATATTTGAGTTTAGTTATTTATATCGTACTTTTTAAAATAAAGATTGTTAAAAAAATTATCATATTTGATTATTTTTTATTAATCTCATCATATATTCTAATATTTAATCTCATCAAACGCATTACATATTTTTCTGGTTTGCATAAGATGGTATTTAAAGACAGACAATCAATTTTATGACACATTTTACTAATAAAGAGAATTATAAGTTCCGCTGAATACTGTCACTAGAAAAAGAGCTACCCTTAAAATGTTCTCTAAGAAATGATCAGATTAAAGGAAGATTAACAGAAACCCTTTTGGATTGATCCTTTGCTTAACTTATTTTCAGATAAGAATATTGGTCACTTACATTACGATTTACGAAATAATTCCTTCCATTGAAAGTAGTTTATTTCATGTTTCACTTCTACGTTTAATAAAATTATCCTTCTCAAAGGGAAAAACAACAAATCTTATTGAGTTTTTAATATTATATTGTTAACTGCAAATAAAATGTAGATTTCATGTTGTTAATAAACTATATGCAATTTAGATGTTTTCCGCATCCGTATTAATACACAGTAAAATTTATTTAAGTAAATTTTACTTTTCTAGGATTGTCATTTAAATAACCAGTCACTAATATTTAACTAAATAATTTTCTGCTTTAAATAACACTTTATTGTTTAACTTGCCTCGATTTTACCTAATTTAGTTTGGTCTCGATATTTAAAGAGTAAAGTTAATAACTCCAGTTATTATAACTAAATATCATTATATTTATGTCTAAATTATGAGTATCAAAAATATAAAGGAAAAATAAAATACAAAAAATTCTTTAATTTTATATAAATTATTTTTAAAACGTTTTTTGCTCATCTCATTCTTGCATGAGCTAAATATATAATATTTTCAAAATATTTTCAAACTAAAGTACAACAAAAGGATTAATGAAGCCAGTATATACACTTTCTATATATTAGAATTCATATATTCAGTTTATAAATCTGAATATATCTCTCAGAACTCTCCGCATAAATTTCCAGTTAGGTAATTTCTAACCGTAAGTAAAATAGAGAAGCGGAATTAAGAAAATAGTAAAATCCTGCTAGTCTGTTAGAGAGAATACAGAAGTCCATTTCAAATATTACTGAAGGTCCCGAGCCGCTGCCATTTCACTGTTCTTACCTTAGAATATAACTAATTAAGTTCAAAATGTGTTAAAATCAGTTATTGTAAATTTTATTCCAATTTAGATGGAGCTCACATGGTAAATAACTTTAAGAAATGTGTTTACCATTTATATGGATAGAATTTCAAGATACAGAGAAGAATATGTTTAAT
>JAPDSC010101777.1:60524-122750 GCA_026290005.1 Latrodectus geometricus | reverse complement strand
CATCCAAATATTGAATTCAGACCGAATGTTTGATTTTTATAGGAGTTAAATTTAAGGGACATTCGTGACTTGATACTGAATGATAATATATAATTTTAAGTGGAAAAGGCAAATGGAAATAGAAGGGGTAATTACATTGTAAAACCAGACATAATTGATTTCACGCAACAAGATAGATATTGTATTTAGTAAGAAATTAATGCTGACTTCTCTATTTCATTAGTATCTATTTTAGAACAATACGAAATGATATTATACCTAGTTTCTTGTTTAAGGATTATTTTCGGATGTATTCTTTATAATTATGAGAGTAATTAGTTATTTATTGCTCATCTATTATAGTTGCGTAGTAAAAAAAATCCACACTGCAAATCAAGCAATAATTTTAGAATTTAATTTTCAGTTAATTCCATGATAATTATTACACTGTAAGTGGAAAATTAATTTAAAATAATTAGATATGAGGTTAAAAAATATAATTGTAAAATCTGAATTATTTATAATAATTTAAACTATTTTTAACAAATGAATAATTATTGAAAATAAAATGATAATGCCATTAAGAATGAACTTAAAGCAGTTAACTCAATACATTGACGTTAGTAATTTGCTGAATCAATGAAAATTATTTCATCAATGATGTTACAGAATTAATGACGCATGTTATGCATTATGTGCAAAATTCGGATGTCAAATATTTCATATAACAGCAACAATTTCCAACGTGTGAAGAGATATGACACAAGTTCTGAATAAGTAATGTTTATAGATTTTGTAAGTCCATAATAAAAAGGAAGATATTATATCGTAAGAGTAATATTCATGTCATAAAAATAAGCAACAAATCAAAAAATCTGCACTGAAGTTCTTTTGACAGAATTTATTATTTATTTAAAAATTTAGTTTTACGAAATTGAAGTCACATATAAAAATAAAACAATGGTTTTAATAATTACCAGAAATACGAATGCATCGCTATGCCAGAAATATTTTTTCCAAATGAATTAGAATTCTGCATTTAATTTCTTAAATATAACATCTAATCAATTGACTCATTACAAAGTTTAAAAACAAATATAATTGTAAATTTTTCTGCAAAGCATTCACTTATTTCTTGAAAGGCTCTTGAAAAATAATCAAATCAAATTCGTCATTCGTATATAATTTTGCAATGCAAGTCTACTGAAATTACGAAATAAATATAAATAAGTTTTAATGAGACAGAATTTTAATTTTTTTTAAATTAATTGCTGTTAACTCTAATTGGAAACATAGCTAACACAAACATTTTTTGAAAATGATTGATAAATTAAAATTAAATGTGAATGTATAAAAAAGTAAAACAAATTAATTATCATGTCTTCATATTTATCCTCTATAAAGAATTGAGCTTACTTCATTTTCAATATTAGAGATTTTTCTTGTATTATATGCGTAGTGTGTTATCTGTTTCTTATACATTTTCCTTTTGATATTGAATGAAACTCTTTTAAAAGTTTAAAAAAAAGGTATATCTGTTTTTTTCGTGTTTTCAGCAAGAAACGAAAATTTTTCTCTCAAAAAGTGCTGGCACAACGTTAAAATTTCTGTATTATTGTAAACTTTAAAACTTCTTATAGAATTGATTTTATATGTAGTTTTTATTTGAGCATTAAGAAACCCAATAAAATATTTTCTCATAAGAAATATTAAACATTCTGAAGCATATTTCGCTAATGAAAATGCTTGATGCCTTACAATAATGTTTGAGTTTCTAATATATATTTTTAGAAATTTGATTAATTAAAAAAATCATATTCTTAAATATTTTTGCATGGATTTATGAAATGCTAAAAATTTATTTTTATTAACTATATATCTGTTTCATAATATAGTTAACAGAAAGATGTACACTCTTGCATTAATACCATGTAAGATGCATCTGTCGTAAACAGTAATTAAAATCTCGTATCACATTAATTACAAACATTATTAATTAATAATTAAGCACTTTAGTATTGTAGAAAATTCAATAAAGATTAAATTTTTCCTCTTCATTATTATGATTTTGTCTCACACCGTCGGCAAGACTCATAACCGCTAAAATGTTATGATAACAGATACGACAGGAAGTTATTAAAATATTTATCGAAAACATTGCATGCTTAAATGTTTGACACATTTAACTGGATAATAAACTGATAATATCTATTCATGGAAAACCTAGTACATTTTCATTTAAAGTGTAAGCGATTCCAAAAACTATTTCCTATGCTTTTTTTGTGATGATTAATTATAAGCAATTTCCTTTCCCATTTAAAATATCATTTTTATTGTCTATGTATATATATATATATATATATATATATATATATATATATATATATATTAACTATGCTCAAGTTCTTGAATATCCGAAACATCTAATTTATTATTGCATTGACTTTTCCTTCTGGAATTTTTAAGGACATCGTTTGCCTGAGGAAAGTGTCGATTACTATTGATTTAAAGCCCAATATTTACAACCGCAATAGTCGTTTGTATGTTAACATATTTATCTCTGTACCCTACGGGATATTCACTATAGATTTGTCCTCATTTGATAGCAAAAAGCTCACTTGTTAAAGTTCGCTGACTAGAAATGTAGCATATTTATACTTATCTAACAATTAATGTCCCTAATTTAAATCTTCCCTAAATGTCTTTTTCAATATAACAAATATCAAAAATTGTCAGAAATTTTTATGAGTTTTTAACATGCAAACCACGTATCTTCTATTAAATAGACAAAAGTTTTAAAATTGGAAGAGTATTACACATGAAAAATTCTTTTTTAAAAAGTAAAATTTTACATAAAAATGTTTTTCTTATATCTTTGCTTAATACAAAAAACAAAATTATTATAAAGAAAGAAGAATAAAAGTAATGTATGATTTTGAAAAATTCATATAACTTTTGCGGAATTTATTTTAGCGTTTTCCTTTGTTTTCCCATTCTTGCTACAAAAACTATTTAATTTCATTATAGTAGAGATTTAATACTATTTTTAAATCTAAGTGCTTTTGGAACCAGTTCAAAATATAACAGCTTTAGAAAACAATACACTTTTATCAGCACTTTTTATAAAACTTCGTTGGAAAGGCGACATTTGACACTAAAATATTCTCTTGCAGTTTTTTGTTTGATTCATTCAGTTACGAGTACAAGGTTTTAAAAATGGAAGACAACAAACAGAAAATTCGATACATTTTCGTTTTTCTCTTGTAACGGCGAAAAAGATAGCCGGGTGGCTAAAATTGTGAAAGGTGTTTATCGTCCTATAGAAGACTGTAACAACCAGTTACGTGCAATTTTTGTTTCATCGATTCCGTTCGAGTATTTTTGATTTTAGAGATGCACCTCGCATGTGGATACATCATCGTCGAAAATGTCTGGATGTAAAAATAATGGATTTCTTTTTCTCCCACCTAATATATATTTTGAGTATGTAATATTATTTAAATCAATCTAATTAAAAAACAAACTTTTAACTGGGTATATTTTGTGACGCATTATGTAATTAGTTATTATTTTTCTTCACAACATTATATTATATACTTTATAATTGTATTAAAACCAATTTGTATTTTTATATAAGTTAGTCTGGTAATAAAAATGCCCTTATTTATTTATAAATGTATTCGTGTAAATAAGAATCTTTTCACCAGATGTCATTTTATTTCATAATATTTAGGCATTTGCAATAAGATTATGTTCTATGTAATTTTTCTCATGATTTAATAGCATTTAAACTTGAGAATAAATAAATTATTATTATGATAGAAACTTCGAAATACATGAAAGAACTTATTTTGTCTTTATAAAATAACTTCCTTCGTATACTGAATGCATTGAGACATGTGGTAATTTATAACTTTCTCACTTTTTATTTTCCAAAGATCTTTAGATTAAAAAAGAAATGAATGATTGAACCTCTAGGATAAGACAGCAGGGAATAAGCAAATCTAGATTCAATATTATTTTTATACTCCTAAACTTCTTCATCCTTAAGATATTCGTTTTGGAATATTTATAGATGAATAAAAATAATTGTATTGGTATGATAAATAAGTTGATGATTAATATTGTAAATATTTATTCTAGATTTTATACATTACAGAAAAAATAATACAGAACTTAGAGACATAAATATATAATCATGATATACATCATATAAATTACAAAATGGAACAAATACCAATACAATATTGTGTATTTCATATCAAATCTATGCAAGTATTCTTTTTTTACATGATTATTATTTATCAATCACGTGAGAATATAAACAATGTTGCCAAAATTCTATACACATCTATAATATTCAGAAATAGTTATGTTGCTTCCAAAAACAAAAAGAATACTGGGTATAAATAAGAAGTAAATTATTTTTTCTCTGAGCTACCTATTGTTTGAAAGTTCAAAGGATAAATGAGAATAAGAAAGTATATCATAAAATTGATATACTATATAGTCTTAAAATTCGTTCATATAATTCTCAACTATAGCCGAAATAATCCAGTCATTGAAAGTACATAAAAATCTTCTGAAAATGAACATAATAACAGGAAACAGATGTAGTTCAATAGAGCACCGAAATTATTTCGTTAAATTTCCCTAACTCTTTAAAAGTGTGCGTAAATATTGCAACCATACAACCACTAGAATTATGTGAAAATTATGTGAATGTGGTTGTAGAGTTGAGACATCTTTATAACCAAATGAGTTTGGTGCGAGATATTTTACACCATTCAATCGACATAAATTTGGTGCTCAACTATACATCCATTTCAGTTATCTCTTTTCGATTAGATTATGTTTGACTTAAATATCAATATTTATATATAGGGTTTTCTAAAAACAAAGCTCTTTATTGTTATCATCACAAGTTTTTCTGAGACTCTATTCAAATAAAATGTAGTAAAAGTACTCACAAATTCAGATTTGTCATATTTTCATGTAACTATCGAAGAAAATGAAATAAATACTTCAGTAATTAGCTAAACTTCATTATCAAGAACACAAATAATCTCTTATCACCAATAATCTTATAGAACACCAATAATCTTATCTTGATTCAAGAGGTAATAATTGAACACTCTATTATATGTTGGCACTGTAACAGAAGTATTCACATTGTGAATATGTTTCTCTCAATGGACATTTTCAATGTTACATATCAATTTTTTTCTATAAATTCTGTAAATATACTTTTGGAGCAATATTTTGTCAAGTGTAATTTAAGAGATTCCCATTTAATGAGATGTTTTCCATACAGTAGAATTATCGTTCAATTCTTATTTCTAGAATATAATTTAATATTATAATTAGATTATAGAATCATAAAGCAAATCTTTATTTACTTTATGAAAATCTTACTTTGCAATCATTTTAACAACTTCTTGCAGTTTAAATCCGCTTTGCTTTTTAAACCAAAAATTAATATCTTGTGTGCAGCGAAATATATCAAATGTAATATAGTTAAAGATATTCTATAATTGTGTAAGCAAAATGGAAAAATATAATTAGATTTAAATTATTAGTTATTCTATATGGTAAAATATGTGTTATTCTATGTGGTAAAATGTATTTAAAAAAAACTACAATCTTTGTTTACATAAAACAATATTCATATTATAAATAATACATTTTATATTAGAAACTTCAAAATCTATTTTCTGTTCTATGTATGTAAGGAATACAATTTTTCTTTAATAGATATTGAGTAAGTTACAGATGTATCAGTGGTAGAAATTGTAGTTTCCATATAGATACACTTATTAATTATATTTCCAAACTCAATTGAACGTTAAAAGGTGTGTTAGCTCCTCATTTCAAGCAAATTATTAGCATTTCAAGAATAGAAAAGTGAAATGGTAATATTCATTTTTATTTAAAAGATAAATTTTACGGGTTTTAGAGAAAAGAAAAAATGTTGTGTTCTACTATTATTTCATAACCAAAAAAAAAAAAACATATCAAAGAGGATGAAAATTTTTTTAATTTGTTCTTTTACACAAGGTAAGGAAATATTCGTATTATTTGCTATATATTATTCAATATATTAGAAAATCATATACTTTTTATTATATTTAACTTTACAAAATTTTCAAATCAAACATTTATTCACAAAATATCAGTCATACAAGGAAATTATCTCACATATTTTAAGAATATATTTTGTACCAAACTACAAATTAAATATTTTTGGGGTAGAAATTTGCCTGAACTAATGAGTAGAAGATTGGTCCATTGTGGCATAAATATTGAAAAGAAAATCTTCACAAAATAAAAAATTGCTAATTTGCAATATGTTGAGCGATTTATAAATTATAAAATTTTCTATTTCATCGAACTAAGAAGCACATATAACAAAATACTTTCTTTTACATAAAAAGTACTCTTTTATTTCTGTACTAAGAAACTTTAATTAACTTTACTATAATATGATCTGTATACTCTTACATATACCATGCATACATTATAATTCTATTCTAAGAAGGAAACATTAAGTTACTAATTTATCTTTACGATATTCTATATACATCCTTAGCAATGAAATACGTTTAATAATTTGCCAAAAGTCTTAAAAATAATTTGTTTCGGTAGCATATTCAGAAAATAAAATAATCCTTTATTCAAGAAATGTTGACATTTTGTTTTGATAGTTAGGTCTAAAATTTAAAAATATAAGATTTCTTGAAATAAATAATTATATATTCATTTAAACTGAAAAGTAAAAAGAATTTCATCTTTGTAAGAAATGTTGCCATTTTATAATTATTTGGCGCTTATTTTAAAATTCTACATGAATAATTTTTATTATTATACCTTAATACATATTGTAAAATCAAATTACATTTATAGATATAAATTCAGGATTGAATTTAATTTATAATTACTAATGAACAAAACAAGCATTGATTACTTGAAAAAAACATTTGTGTAGATGAAAAATAAAAAAATCGTTATTTTTAAATATAATTCCCAGAATTTTATTAACTATCAATTTTTATGCTCATCTTCTACATTCAGCATATTAAAATTCACGTGATTTTGACTTTTAAATGGCATAATAATTTTGTTGTAAACTGTGCATATTGTAAAACGAATAAAACGCGACACATTTGTAAGAACTCACTTTTTGTAAGTTGAAGATATGAAAAATATTTACACCGGAAATATGGTCTTAAATATCAAAGAAATTTGTGAAATAATACAAAATAAATTAAAAATCATTTTCAAATTACCTTTATATATTTTTGGCTTATTTATATTTTATAATTTTAAATTTTGTTGCTTATATTACTATGATTCGACATCTAAAATTTTAGTAATATCAGTTTATTGTACTCAAATTTTTATTTTTTCAAATTTCACTATCATTTCTTCAGTTTGTAGAATTTTATTATTTAAAATTTAATAATAATTTATTTAAAAGTTCATATTTTTTTAAAAATTGCAATTATTGCTATACTTTTTTATTCGAAATTCAAATAAGAATTCAAGGATTATATAAGAAGATAAAGTAGTAATCTGCCTATATTTTATTAGAAAAATGTTAGTAATCAAAATTTTAAACATTACATATTTTTTTCAACAGATTATTTTTGTTCTTTTTGTAGAATGATATTGTTTCCATATTTCAATCATCCTCGATCAATGTCTTTCTGACTTTATATGCAATAGGTTTGATGTGACCTTCTATAAACATTTACTTTTCTAATAAAATTGTATTAAAATAACATAATAATCTGTGTAAACTATGATAATTATCTTTTTTGTTAAAGGATAAAATTAAACGATTTATAAAGCTCATTGAAAATTGATAAATTATACATTTTAACTTTTAATACAATATTAGTTTAAATTTTATAGTTTCATCACTGATTGATCGCTAAAATCACATGATTAAATTTAATAAATAATCTTCTATTAATTAATATATTGTATTTATATTTAAAAATTTATAATCTTAAATTTAAACCAGAGCATTGAAAAGTACTTAGTCAAAAATTTCTTTAGATACATTAGTAGCAACAAATTACCTACAACTAATTGTTTTAACTTAAAAAAAATTAAATATTTTCCCAAATAATAGTTTTTGTTTTCTTTTTTCTGTACTATAGGTTTCATCCCACGGCTCTTTACTATTATACTACAATAAATTCAGTACTGATAATGATCTAGTACATTATTCATTTCCATATTTAAATTTGTTCACTTATTACACAAGAGAGATTAAAATGTCTCATAATCTAATAATTAACATGGATAATATTTCATACCATATCTAATCCATTTAATTATTAAAATTATTTTTTGACTACAGTCTTTCTTAAACTGTAAGTTTTTTTCAAGATATGTACATGACTTGTTAAAGTATAATATTTCTGTTTTCAAAATCTCGATAATTCACAAATAAATATGTTATATTTACAGTTATAAATATTTACAAAAATATATAATTGTATAACTTAAGACATTCACAATGTTACACTTACAAACATAAAATGATAATAATACCATCTCATCAAAATAATATAAACATGATTTATGTTTCCGCTATCTTAAAAGAAAATCCAAAAGATTAAAGAGTGTGTAAATTTCGTTTACATATTATTATTTTTTCGCAGCGCAACACAATGTGGCTCATAAAGTCTTTTGTACTTATATTCCACAAGGGAAGAGATGAATACTCGTTGTAGCTCTTCACTACTGATTATTTTGCTGTGCATTATTTTTTCTTGGGTTGATACCACACCATCTGACGAGTCTGTAGACCCCGTAGAGTCCAAATATTCCCAGAATGACTCCCAGGATGAGTAAAAAAATCTGCGTTCCTGGTGACAGCACTAAAAAACAATTTACAGAAATTATAGAAATAAATGAAAATTTATAATAAAAAATCATTAAATTTAGAACATAAACACTGTCATAAAGAAATCATATTTTGATGCTAGAATAAATCTTCTTTCTCTGATTTGATTCAAATTTTGTAATATTAGGTTGAGTAAACAGAAATTCATTATATTTTTGGTCGATGACTGTAGAATTTGATGTTTCGTTAAGTATTGATTATACGATTTCAAATTAATACTCGTCGGAAAGATTATATATCATACTAAAAAATATTTTGCCTTTTTAATTGGACCTATTCAGTTATGAGGTATAAGGTGTTAAAATTAAAAGTCAACAAAGAGAAAAAAAACTAAATTCAGTTTTTCTTCGATAAAGGCGAAAATACTAGTCAAATAGTTGAAAATTGGGAATGGTGTTTACAATCCCGATATTATAACAGCTAATTACGTGTAATTTTGGTTTCAATCACTCTATTCAAATGTAATTGAAATTAAAGATACACCTCGCACAGGTAGACCCATTGTCAAAAATACTGTTGAAATCACAAAAATGTCCAAGGTTGAGTAACATGTTAGCTGGCCAGAAATTTAAGATCAGCCACAAAACAGGTTGAAATCATTTGCCCGAAGTTAATCAAAAGTATCTAAATACGGGCCTGAATTTCTCGTTAAAATAATGATTTCTTTTTCCTAACATAATATTATACAAAATGATTAAATACTGGATGCAATATTGAAGTAATTTTGTCAGAATTTAATCATTACTAATATTATGAAGAAATTAAATATTTTGATGTAAGAATAAAATACTTTTACCTGGTTTGAAGATAATTTATTAACAATACGACAAAGATCAAAATTCTGGTATAAGGATAAAACATGTATATCAAAGTAAGATCATTAATAATATTACAAAAATAAATAAAAAATAAAAAATTTTGAATGTTAGAATAAAGTTTTTGTGTCTAATTTATAGATAATTTAGTGAAATTATGAAGAAATGGAATATTCTCTTATAAGAATAAATCAATTTTGTCAGATTTAAAATAATAGTAATATTTACGAAGAATTTGAATACTGTAATCTACGACGATGTATAATGAAATAAATGGATATTAATAATTTATTATTAAATAAAAAGTCTTATGTTTTAAAACTCTTTTTGGAGAATAAATAAATTATTAATTCAAAATTATTTAAATTGTAGCTTAGTCTAGACGTAAAAATAGAGCAGATGGAGTAATATTATAACAAATACATTAACAGCTTTTTATTACTTCCAAAATTAAGCGAAGTATTTGAAAATATGAAAATATATCAATATTGATGTCTTCTGAATTCATTATCATTTTTTAGGATGAGCAGTTTTATCATCCAAAAAAGTAAAGCAATAAAATTTCAACTAGTAAAAGACATTTTGAAAAACAGTTTAAAACAAAAAGATGGCCCAAAAAATATACTTAAAGGTTATTTCACTTAATGTCCCATCAAAAATCACTGAAGAGCTTATCTATTTATTGGATGAAGACAAGCCATATACTACTAGATAAACTGACTAAAGTTACTAAAATAAGAACACATAATTATAAAACATATCTCCAATATATCTTTTTGGAATCCAACAACATCTTAGTAAATTGTCAATAGACAAAAATATTCTAAATACAAATCTCCAATAAGTGATCAATACAGAATTATTAAATGGTTGTTACAATTGGCAGGCACTTGACCAAACTTCTTCTCTTCCGCTTACTCCACCAAATATGCTTGGGAAACATACCTCTGAAAGTTCTAATGCTAATATTCTTAGGTGCATTAACAGTACGGAAGTCAATGTAGATGTCAAGTAGACATCCTAATAGAACAACAAAACAGTCACTTCCTTATTACTAACACTTATACTCCATTCAAATGCTTATAAATCAATCTCCCTCGGAGCAAAACAGCTACGTCGCAACTTGAGTAGTTCATCAGTACTAATAATGTTCAAATATCTATCCTTCAAGAAACTTTTGCACCAAAAAGTACAATTCAAGGAGTACCTTATTGATGGAATCTGTATTGTCGAAAATATAAAGTTAATCCTAGAGCAGCTATATTAGAGACAGAATTTTGGAATCCAACCATGATTACCTTCTAAACAGAAGTAATAAGCAAAGCTATAACTGATAATATTCAGTTCAGCATACTCATCCCCAACTGAAGATATAGATTGCATATTAACACAACTTCAATCAATTATCAATAATTATTCTTTTTTCCCTGTAATCATACTAGGTTACTTCATTTCATACCATAAAATTTGGAGATAAAACAACATTGATCAAAGACGGTATGAACTAGAAGATTAATACCGAAAATGCGCAATCACTCTTTACAGATAATAATAATAATAACGAATAATTGGATGCCCAGACTTTACAACCAATAGTGACGAAGCATTAACAGCCCTTTCTTCTTGAAACGTGAAGGATTATCTCACTTGCACCGATCATAATTACATCAAATTTTCAGGAAATAAACCACTTATAATTCACACAGCCTGACAATTTAAAACCATTGTACAAACAATTAATTAGAATAAGGTGAAGAAAAAATTTTCAATATTTCTAATTAAATCTACTTAATTCAAGAAACTAACACGAAGATAGTCTTGGACAAAGCAATAATAAAAATTTTATACATAATCACTGAAATGTGTGAAATATCTTTTAACATAAAGCAATCAAAGAAGAATTATGCTATGAAAATTAACTCTTCCTCTTCTCACAGAAAACACAAGCTATCACCATAGGAAAGCCCAATAAATAATTAAAATCCAGTGCAAAGACCATATTGAACACAATATAGTAGTAAAAAATTTATCATCTATCTCAAATTCTTGTTTGTTATTTTTCACAAGAAGCTTTGCCACATTTTTCTTAAGCATTTTCCTCAAAGCAAAAATAATTCCCTTTATACAGAGTTTCTAGAAAATGGCAAGTCTAAATAGCGAGATCATGGAGTCTAAACAGCAAAATTTAAAAAACATTATACTTAATAATTGGAAAATTTATTATGCATTGTGGACAATGGTAATTATAACCATTAATAAAAAGTGATCGTCTAAACATAAATATTCCAAATTCCTTTAGTTTTATAACGTAATGACACATTTTGCAATGATAAATTTCTATGAATATGTTTATAATTATTTTGAAACTATATACAAATTAAAGCAATCTCTCAAGTTCTTTTCTGAATTTTTATACTTATGAAATATTTTTAACCAATTATGCAAGGAAGATTTCACCATCCAAGTATATATATTTTGAAGGAAGTATAGATAAAAAAGTTACATTTCATATCACTTTTTCTTCCAAAAATTATTTTATGATAGTAAGGAAAAACGAATAGTTATAATTAAAGAAAGACATGTATTTACTAGAGTGTAAATTTTTATTACTATTTTAAAATCTATACTTTGAAATTTCCAAATATATGTACACAAAAGGTGCTAAGGAAAAATATTCCACCTGTGCGTGAAACTCTAGTGATATATAGTCTCATCCATAATCGAATTAAATTTTCAAACATTGTTTAATGAGGAGAAATTGTGATTCTAAGCAACTTAGAGCTTATTTCAAGTAATGTACAGTTTAAGTTCACGATTACAAATAACAGAGAATTTTAAAGTTTTTATATACGAACTTTTGAAAACTGATCAGCATATTAAAACCCACAAGTAGCATTTAAATGATTAGTGAACTTTGAAAGTTTCTGTGGTAAAAAATTGCCAAGAAGATCCATTATAAAGAATTAGGGACAACTCAACTAAGCAAATTAGAAAAAGTCTTTATTGGAATTATAAGTTATCAAACTGAATCCATTTTAGCAAGTGACAAAGCATTAAATGCGGGAAATTGTGGAGGATGACAGTGTTGATTTTAACACAACAGGAGAAATCTTCATAATTTCAATTTTTGTTTATTGTACATATGATCAGGTATGCTCCTTTTAGATTTCGGAAAATTGCATAATCAGAAACCCAGAAGAATGAAATTGGAGAATTGCAGTGGACTCAAAATTGAAGGGTTACGGAAGTTGACTTTATCACTGAATTGTTATGGCAGTCTAGTCGAACAAATTAAATGACACGTGTAGATCCATCTTGCAATCCATAGAATGTTACTAATGGCATTTCGCTTTTACAATCAGCATGTCAGCAAAAATACTTTATATGTTCTCTGTGACCTAATAGTAGAACTCTATTCTTCAAAGAGAAAAGTCCCGAGTTTAATCACAGCTACTATTAACCAATATTAGATAATTCCATTTTTGTCTTTGGCATTCACATGTGTCGGGGAAGATGTGGTTGGAAGTTTTCTACAGTTCTTCTCTTGAGACACCTGAATACGGATCATTATCAATGTAAAGTCCTCATTGATAGCATGTAGATTGGGGACTTTAAAATACCTTAGAACGCTAGGCTTTCCATTGCGTGGTGTTGAAACACATTACGATACTCAGTACTTGTGATAGAATAAGATTTCCCACATGTATTAATGACTTTTTGAAAGAAATAAGATTCAAGGAAAAATGTGTTGCAATGACGCGATAAGCAATTATTCGCTTCCCCACATCGTGGAGGGTTTTTTTTTTTTTAGCACAAAGAATATAGAACACAATGGAAATGTTTCCAGTTAGAGAGAAATGTGCCTTACATCTGTCCATGCTATCAGAGGCTGCCATTTATTACCTTATCTATGTGATTATTTGTTATTAATATGATAAAAAAATATTTGCCATGTTTACCTACATCAGCTATTCTCCAGATTGCAGCATCTGGACCCATTAAAACCTATAATGGAACATCCGGAGAATATAATGTGAAGGTTAGAAAACTTAGGTTTTCGGTAAATCCACTCTTCGCAATATGTAAAAAACTGCAATAGTGGTAATATACAGTTCTTGTGAACACCTTTATATGAAGTAGATGAATAGCCCAGATCATGGTCGATTCGAAGCATATTCAATTTATTTAAATTTTCTAACAAAACTGCTTACACTTCTTACGTGATTCTTCTTAGCAATCGTTTTCTCCGGTATTATAGTACTGTTTTGATGAAATTACCCCTTTCATATAAAATTGCTTTATCGTGTATTAATAAAACTATCTAAGCTTGATATATCATTGAATAAGACAACGCTTACAACAAATCGCAGTTTCATAGTAACAATCATGTTGATGGCACTCGAACATATGATTGAAAAGAAAAATTCTTTCGAAACATTTTAATCGCTTTTCAATAAGCAGTATTTTGCTCGTGTTATTCTATGATTGATGATTGGCTAACTCTCTGATTTAATGAAAATTAGATAATGAACCCTTTCTTTTTGCCTTGTCATTAGTTCTTCATAATATTCTTCTTTTTAAATACTTTACATGCAGAATATTCGTTAAAGCTAATCGCTCGAGTGTCATTTTGAATTTTTAATATTAGTTTGGGGAAAAAGAAATCCATTATTTTTACGTGAACTTTTTGTAACTTCTTTCAGATTCGCTTTGTAAAAAGGTTTAAAACAGTTTTTATGTAGATTTTTAGGTCTTGTGCGTAGTTACGACTGTTGACATGCTGTCAAGTTTGATATTTTTTGATATTTTATAGACATTCTCGACGATGATGTATTCATGCGAGGTGCATCTTTATCATCCAAATACCCAAACGAAATCGACGAAACCAAAATTGTGCGTAACTGGTTGTTACAGTCATATATAGGACGATAAACACCTTTCACAATTTTAGCCACCTGGTTAGCATTTTCGCCATTATAAAAGAAAAACTAAAATGTATCGAATTTTCTGTTTGTTGTCTTCTATTTTTAAAACCTTGTACTCATAACTGAACTAATCAAACAAAAAACTGCAAGAGAATATTTTAGTGTCAAATGTTACCTTTTTAATGAGCATAAATTTGAAATTGTTTGATAGATACCTCACGAGATAGCGATCACTACAGACGTCTATCGAAAAAATAATGGATAACTTTTTCCCCAAACTAATATAATGATATCAATTTCGAAAGGAAAAATGGATATCGCTATTTGAAAATTTTAACATTCTCTGACTAATTATAATTGTGAAGTCATTAACTTTAATCATGATAGATTGTTTAAAATCACTCGAAAGTATATTTCCAAACAATTACGTCTGGAATTTTGGTTCAATTGTTTAAAATAAAAAATGCTTTCCTTGACCTTGCGTATATAATATATTCTATCTGAGGATAAGTTTATTATTCACAATAATTTTATCATGACATAGATGTGAAAAAATATAATTAAACTTTAAAAAGGCTAATACATTCAAAATAGTAATATCATAAATATAATTGTCATACTAGAGATTAAAAAAAATGTTACCAGCCCAGTTTTCTGATGTTTTACCTTGGCCACCACCTCGGTTTCCAAACCTATTAAAATATATTTTTTTTTAAAATATAATAATATTTTTATCTTGACAACAGACATCCAAATAATTTTAAATGATATATACAGTTGCGTTTCTATTTAACTCATCAAGCAGATAAAGTCTTCGTTATAATATTTCATTATTATTATTAAATTACTCAATTAAGCAAAACTTGACATTGATTATATTCCACAATATTATTTTAGGAACTTATTTCAATGCTAGAATATTAATTTTCAAAATATTATAAATTTTTACGCTGAACAACTCATTGATTCAGCGAACGTTCTTTACTAGCAATTTATGTTTATAATTTAAATTATTAATCTCGAATTCCCCCATGGATAAATTTTTAAATTTTATAATTCATTTTTAAAGCAGATACTTGAAATAACCCTTCATTTTCATAAAGGGTTATTAACCCTTTATTTTCATAAAAGGTTATATTATGGTTTTGAAAATTTTTGAATCATCCTTATAAAATTGCATTACAAATACAAAATCATGAGAGAAATTTTGATACGTAATTCATTACTCAGCAAAATTACATTTATGACGGTATATGTGTAAATATATGTATATACATATATGCACTCTATAACAAAAAATTGACTTATCAAGAAGGAATCATTTGATTACTTTTGAAATTTCGTATGCATAAATGTTTTTACTAAATATGCCGAAGACATTTTTCAATTTGCTGTTCAAGAAGGAATACACCACAATGCAATTGCGCATCCAGCAGACTTATATAAGCAGCTGTTTTTGAAGTGTTATTAAAAATTTCTGTTGCACTGCGATTTAGGTTACTTTTCAACAACCGCAAAATAACTGCATCGCCCAGGATTCGAGCTCATCACGAGAAATGTCAGAGTTTGAAAGGGGTCGCATCATTGGATTAAAAGTGGAAGGTTGGGCAAATCGGAGAGTCATTTGTCATATAGGTCGAAGAGATGCGGTGATTTCAAGATACTGGTAAAAACAGGCTGGCCATGGCATATTTCAGCGTCATAATAATAGCGGTCAACCCAGGACACCAACAAATTTGGAAGTCAGAGTGATGTTCAGACCAATTGTAATACCTGTTGAGTCATCGCAATGAATCTTTAGACGTGTGACTCAAACACAAATGTCCACCATAACCATTTACCGATGGATGATAGAACAAAGTTTAGGCTCTTACCAACCATTATCCCACTTGCCACTCACGCTTGTACATTGTCTTGCCGAATTGCAAGTGTGCTTGGCTCCATCCAGTTGAAATGATGCTGATTGAAAATGATGCTGCCCTGACGATTATCGAAGACATGTCTGATGACACGCATGGTAACGAGCCAATCATCCTTAAATTATTGCATGCCACACAAGCCCTTAACCAGGAGTTATGGTCTGTGGTGCAATTTCCTTTGATAGCAACTGTAGTTTAGTAGTCATTAGAGGCACATTTACAACTCAGCGGTACGTCGAAGGCATTCTGAGATATGATTTGATACTGTTTCTTTTGCAATACCATGTTCTTATTTTTCAAAAAGATAATACGACACATATGGCAAGTGTTGTCTTACAATTTGTCAAACACTTCCTTAGTCAGCCAGATTAACAGATTCCTCTCCCACCGAGCGTGTCTGGGATAAGATGAGAATCATCTATCAGGGATATTGATTATCAAACCAGACAGTTAGAGCAAATTTGGCAAGAAATACCACATGAAATAATCCAGGAGTTTCATTAATCTATGGACCGACTTGTGGCAGCTTATTTTGAGATTAGAGGTGGATCAACCTTTGTCTATGAAACATTGAAATAAATCATTCAATTATTCTGAAAATGTAATCCTTTCCTGTTCTGTGTACATAATCTTCTTTTTTCCTCTTATAATATCTTTCTCCTTTTATGTAATATTATATTATTTCTCTCCTTTTATAATTTTTTAAATAAATAATTTTTTGCTGAGCCGGTCGTTTAGTTACAGAGTATATATATATATATATATATATATATCAACCATCTTTCATCTTGTATCATCAACCATCTTTCATACAGGTTAATGAGTTCAACAGAATTAGATTTGTAGCCTATAAGGATTGCGAATTATTCTTCAAAGAAATCGATGATGGCATTAGACAAAATCAAACAAGTGTGATACAAATCTGTGATCGCTGAATGCAGTAGGGAACGGATGAACAACAAATCGATCCCAATTACTTCGTTGCACTATTGCAGATGATGACTGGCATATTGTGCACATGTCAATGATCGATAGCTCACCTTTGTTTACATCATGATCATAGCACAACAGTTTCAATCTGTTACACATCATTCGGCGTCCGCTCATGCCATTCGAAGTCGTTTCCATATGAGTTGAATCAACCCAAAGTGCCCATCGCTTCGTTTATTATTTACTCAAAGCTAAAGCATTGGCCCCTGTGATGGTGCAATAAATGATAGACATGGAAACTGAAATGAAACACCACAATGGTGGGTTTCGAATCTGGAGACATCGTGGAAAAAGATTACTGATTTGTCGTGTTATACATCCCCATATTATTATTGCACTCAGTATCAATATTTTGGATTGTTATTGAATTCACTTTTCTCCAATACGCATTGCCAGTTTATTGAACAGTTAGCGTTATACCTCTGAATTGTTGATCTTCTTCGTTGTTCTCATATATTTTTAATCACTTAGTGTCAACCATATTTCAACAGGAAAATGCCTTATGTACGTAACTCGCTATATTCAAGTGATCTTTATTGTTCATCTGGTTGAATTGTTTCCTTTATCTGCTAGTTCTTTTGATCTATCATCAATAAGAAAAATGTAGATTGAGATGCACTTTTCGATACTACACTAAATCAACTTTGACAATACGGCAAAGCCATATAGTATGCTATATTTATGATTTATAAATTACATCGATTGATATAGACCACATATATGATATAGAGAGTCCAATACCTTTTTGGTTCTATATCTATACGTGTGGTTATGGTTATAGCTAATGATGGCGGCTACGGTTCCAATTGATTCCATGATCTTTCATACTTCACAAGAGCTTGTAATTTCAATTATTTGATCTTTTTGTATATCTGCCAAGTAAATATTGCTGAAATATTTCTGGTATTTCTTGCATTGCATTTATGGTGGCCATCAGGGTTTATATTTTATTATGACGATGTATTCTATATATATATAATCAGACCAAATAGCGTTGCAGCACAAGTATTAAATATTAACATTCTTAAGAAAAAACAATTATCTTAATAAATTACATCGAAAATATTACATGAATAATTAAAACTAAGTGTGAAGAATTTTTACAATTTATTAATGCTTTCAACTTCTTAAACTTTTTATTAAATATTAGTTAAAGCATTTACATAAAAAATATTGAATAAGCAAACATTGTACATTGATTAAATGAATTTACATCTTAATTAATTAGTTTATGGATTAATTGGTTTCAAAAATATTGAATAAGCAAACATTGTACATTGATTAAATGAATTTATATCTTAATTAATTAGCTTATGGATTAATTGTTTTCTCTTGAACAAGAAATTCACATCGACGGGATCTGAAATTTATCATTCCTTTTGTAATGCAACCATAACAGAAAAGGAAATAAAAAATTACCATTTGTTTCAGAATTAGATAGAATAGTGTAACTTATATTTTGTAATATAAATACGGATTAGAACTGTGTGTATGAAATATTTGATATAAACCACACATTAAAATGCATAATAAAGGATGATTTAGATGCTTTTACCAATGAATTCATAAAACGTAACTTTGTAATATTCACTTGATTAATGTTAACTTAAAATATCACTTAATTTGACTCAGTATCAATTAGTTTACATTAAATAGGATTCGTGATGAATTTCATTAACTCTGTTTAATATAAAGAAAGGAAAGTTTTTTTGGGGAAAAAAATGAAACATGTAGCAGATGTTCTAAAATATGTAAATCACACAATGTACGTCATTAATGTAATGTTAAAAATATATTTTTGAAAAAATAGTGCTAAAAATATACTTTTTACAATTCAGTTTATAAGCTACTTACCTAGCTACTTAAAGTAAGAAGACTTTATCTTTGATTATACATTTTCATTCACTTATTCCTTCATGTTTACTGTTTGTCAAAACTTGATAATGTGAAACAGCAAGAACATTTTTCATAAGGGTTCTTCATATATTCGTAATTTGTAGTGTAACTTTGAAATATTTAATTATTTTCTTTAATACAGTGCTTCGAAAGCCATGCAAGCAATGTTGGTAATTATTACTCAAGATTTATAACACTTCTCATAATTTTTAATTTGACTTAATTGTATAAAATAATGAGACTTGCTGAATTATTTGAAAAATAGAAAACGTCATTATATTTTCATAGAACAAAGTATGAGCAGATAAATTTATTTTTAGCCTAAAAATATAATTGATTTTTTTTTGTACTCCAAATATTGGTATTTTTAAATGCATGATTAAATATGTTTTAAATAATACCTTTTTAAAGATAGCAACGACACTTAATCATAGCATTAAACTGTGATGGCCTCAAAAATAATGGCTCACCAGTCAAGCAGCTGGGAGGTATACAAGTTTGAAAACTCTATATTAATTAGAGATACAATAAATAGTTCAATAACAATCCGTTTTTAATAATTTTTGTTCCTATTATATTCTGTTAAATTTAATCATCCAATAATAACAATACTAGGCTCCAGTATTGTTTAACCCATTAATTTTCAATTCCAGCAATTACGGTCATAAAAATAATTTTAAAATGAAGAAAGTTGGCTATGTGTTATACAAGATAAACGACTTACTTTGACTTTAAAATAAAACAAGGAAATTATTTTGTCCTACTTTAAAAGCTACATGTGATATTGAGAATAAACAATGCCAAATATTTAAAGCACCAGCAATATATTATCAAGTGACTCCTACTTAGGTCTAGGAGGAAAATAATCTACACACGTTGGCTTATGCATGAATTATTACACTGTGATGTCACTCAGCTCTTTAAAAAGAAGGTACTTCTTCAGTAAAAGGATAAGAAAACATTATGTGAGCGACTTTAGAGGAAGATTTCTCATAGGATGAGGATAGTCCAATACACATTATTTGTAAAGCTTTAACTAATATCCACGAAGTATACTTCCAATACGAATTCCAATTCTTGTGTGATATGAGAGTTAAATAAGAAAAGAAAGAACGCAACCCTTTACTAAACAAAATATTCTTTTATAAGGGAGAAATGATCATCTATTTTCTTAATCAGTTGTTAAGACAGTCACTATTTATTGCATTATCACAAAGCACATATGATTATAAAATCTGTAATTTAAAATGATAATAAAATATTCTGAGAGAAATATTTGTGTATTAATTTTGTCATGAAAATACTTTTCATAAAAATATATTTCATCTGTAAATGACATCAAAATTTTATGATCAAATAAAATTATAATCATTTATAAAGTTTGAGAAAATATACTGTATAAAGTATTGATACAAAAGGCAGTGTTTATTTTCCAATACCGTCTTCCTTTTGCTAAAATAAATGTGAAAAGTGTCACATTTCTTGATAAATTGCCAAACCTGGTAGAAAAAGATAAGAGCGAAAGAAGAATTGATAAGAAATAATATTGTAGAACTCTCGTAAGACTCGAAACGCAAAAATATGACTTTTTCAATGATTATACTATAGTTTTATAAAATTAAATAAGAAATGCCATTTTGAAAAAAGGGAATAATTCTTCCTTTTATAGGTTCAGTGATATTTCAAGAAATTAACAAAAGTGCATAACAATATATATTACGAAATACACTATGATGAGAAGATCTAAATAAGGTGTATTTTAAGATATGAATTACTCTTTTTATATTACATCTTTTTCAATACGAAGCTTAAAAAATATATTATTAGTACAAATTACTCTCACAGAATCCAGAATAAGAATACATTTTATTGAAACATTTTTTAACAACTTAGAAATCATTCCTAGTTTATATGCATACCTTGAAGCATACTTCATCTTATTCGAAAAATTCGCACACATAATATCATTGTTCGTTAAAATAAAACAAGAGATGTTCATTCTTTCCTGAAACTCTTGGTTATCAGAAGAAATACGTTTGGCTCTTTCGTACTATAAGAGTACCGTTAAAAATCCCTGGAGCCAAATATTTCGTAAATAGTTTCGAAAATGCTGTCTCGTTCAGCTCAATACTCGAGAGATCATTTTTTATTTCCTTGGTAATGGTTTTTTATTTGTATTTATTTATTTTTTTGGTATTATATAACTCGAAAACATATCCAGTCTGTGAAGCTATTTCCTGTTGAGGCGTTATCATAAATTTATTAAAATAAATGGATGCAAAAGATATGCATTTAATAAAGCTAAAGAAATCATCAATAAATAAATATATTACGAATTGATGAAATTTTACTTTCTTAACTGAACAGTAATGATTAATATTTCATATCTTTTGATAATGTTACTTTATTTAAAGGTGAAATTCAAGTGCAATATGAAATGTTTCATTTTTATATGTCAAATCATTTAAGAATATTTTTAACGCACCTATTCCAAGCTGATATTAATAAATATGGTCAAAAAAGCACTTATACCTTTCTAAATCTTTTAGTAGGATACTTTATATTCAGTATTCATAGGATTCATGAATATGGGTAATTATATATCTGATACAAAATTTAAAATAATTTTGAATATTTGTCTTTTGTAAGAACATTTGGTTACCTTTGGCTTAATTCAACAATTCCTATTATTTTCATACTTATTGAGCATAATTCATGTGTAAATATCTAAAAAATAATAATTTTGAAGGGAATGAATTTAGTCAAGATTTTAGTCAAGTTTTTAGAAGAATGATTAACATTATTAATTTCAATTTATCAGGTCATAGATTCAATTCATGGTTAGACCAGCTCTTTTATTGCAGTTCGATATTCTCTTTAAAATATGGGTGATGGTCAAATTAGTTCTCGTGGGCAAAAAATGACCATGTAGTGGGAAACTAATCACACAATTCAAGTTTTTAAAAATCATCTGTTTCTAATATGTAAATATTTTCTATTTAGTTATACTTGATATTATCCGAAGGAAATTTTAGTGAAAAGCTTTAAAATGTTTTCTGCTGAATTCACAAGTAATACTTATTATGTACTGTATTAAAAAGTGAAAAGCCTCCATAAGACTTTTCGTCTCATAATATCATAGAATAACAAGAAACACATATGTTTCATAAACATATTTATTCATTTCAATTTTTTATAAGTTAGAAAAATCCTTTTTTTTTTTTTTTTTTTTTGGTTGTTGCTACTTTGAAATCTAAAAATCATTTTCTCTAGGACTTTGTATTTTCAATTATATTAGGATTTACGAAAAGAGAGTAGCTGTTTAATACTTTTCTAGCTGTGAGATTTAAATATTTTTTTATTCTATCAAAGTGCTTCTCCTTTATTATCGTTGAATAATGATAATCCTACTGTCAGCTTCTTACAATATGTGTTTATATTTACCCTTGTCTAATAATAGGATCTTGTTTTATTGGAAAAAGATTATCAGCTAAGGAGAAATCAGCTAAATCGTTAGAACCTGACTTTTCCTTAATCTTTCTTCAAGCAAAGTTCACTTAGGTTGACATTTTCTCTTTCGTTTGGGCACGGGAAAGGTAAACAATGGTTTCACGAAAGAACCAAAATTTATCTTTTCTTGTACATCCAGATGTACATCCAGACAATAAAAATTAATCCTTTAATTACAATAGAAAATTTCGTATTCAGTGATGAATTTCATATTTCTATTTTTGTTCACCTATTAGGTTACAGAATACAATACATGATAACCGATAGATTCATTATAATATCTGATGAAAATAAATTTATTTAATCATAGATAAAAATTTCCTTTTTGCCAATTTTTATTCAAAACAAATGCTTTATGTATAAATATGATAAGCAATAATTTACATAAAAAACAAATTTATTTTTTTTAATTTAGACTCAGTTTAGGCGAACAATTTCTGATGAAAGCAGTTACCTTAACAGTTTTGCGCAGAATAATTAGGGTAACCGTGATAGAGCTAAAATCTAATTAGTTTTTTTTCTGCTGTATTATTCTAAACTACTATCCTGCTACCAAATTTTAGAATTTTCTAACTATTTATTCAAATATTTTTCAAGATTTTTAAGTCATTTATCAATACAACGTTCTTCGATTTTAGGGTTACTTTTTTCAATTTATGATTTTAATTTCATAAAGTCTAGCATGATTTCAAATTTTGGTTTTATGAAAGAAATGTGAGTACCAATGGAGATTGTAAAATAGCATTCTTACAGTTGAATCAACATTCATTTAACTTCTAGAAGAGTAAAATTAAGCATCTCTGATCTAGGATATCTTCACTACATTTTCTGAGAAGTATTTGATTTCCCGGAACGAAAACTTTCACGTCGAGAAAAATTCCTTTTCCAAAAAAGAAAATTTTTCTTAACATATTTGGTAGATTACTGTATGTCTACATTTGTTTTATTCATTTATTAGTGATATATTTCTGTAATCAATGGCACAGGGGCAACTATTTATTTAAATAATGATATTTAATTGTTTTTTTACTAGTTAGTAATTTTTAATAATTACTGCAGTGTACATTTATTAGTATTAATTTTTAAATTTGATTAACATTGTACATACCTATTCTATAACCTGTAATCTTAGTTTCTTTGAAAATGAAAAAAAAATCATTTGAGCCAGTAGATAATTTATTTTTATATATTATACGTGTTCTGTTGCACCTCTGCCTTAATAAAATTCATCATAACTCAAATTCCTAAAAGCGCAGTTTATTTATTTATTATTATTTTTTTTAGTTATCTTACACATTTTTAACCAGTGTTTCTGAAAGTTGAAAGTTTTACTTCAAATAGAAACTTTTATTATTATTTTCTTCAACAAAATGTTCATTATTTTTCGGCGTTATAAAATTTCAAAGGAAAAATATTTTCATTTCAACTAATATTTTCTCTCTATTGTATCTTAATGTACTTCCTTTTATGAGGAATCTTGGCCATGTTTTAGGATTTACACATTCTTTACATTTTTGTTACATTTGGGTCATTTAAAAGCTTACTTTTCGGAAAGGATAACTCATCTATTGATTCTTTAAATATTTTCAATTTTCAAAGGTATCTGTTATGCTCTAAGGTGGTAGCAAGTTAGCGGGAAATTAGATTTCCTCTCATTTTATTTTATCCACCATTGAAAAATATATATATAGATGATTAATCATTGTTTTCGAATTACCATATTTGATGAAGGAACTGTGTTGTCTAAAATTGTTACTCTTATAATTATAATTTTCGAATAATATTAGAACAACAGAATCGAAACTAAAAGCTTAAGACTTGTAATTAATTATCTTCTGTCGAGAGTTATCGCGTGCGGATTAAAGTTAATTGAGCAAACAATGAACACGAGAATTTATAGCGAACGTTTTTTAATTTCATCATTTACTTCAGGTTTCATTTTTGTTGTAAAATGAAAAGATGCAATGATTTGAATAAAATTATTTCTATCTGGAAATATGTGTTCTTTGAATCAAGGCACACTAAACATTACATAAGTCACTAAAGTTATGTTTTCTGTCTCTATCGACAAGATTGATTCAATAGATCTGAATCACGTTTGTTATTTAATCTTAGGTTTTTTGACACAATCGTTAACAGTAAACAATTCATTATTACCATTTAGTGACCGAAATAAAATTATTTTAGGGTTAGATACAATAGACACAACATAATCTAGGGGTAAGATACGTTGTCAAAATTAAAAGCGTCCCGATTAGATCATAGCCATTGATAAACGAGAAGATGAGTGTTGTATTAATATCTTCTGGATACATATTTTTCGGGGTTAGTGCTAGGGAATTTTCTTCCTACATTGCGAATTCCTTTTCTGATTAGAGTTAACTATCTATTACTGTTATTATGCATTGCCAAAACTTTTGTAAATAAAATCACTATGGATTATTTGTGGCTTATTTTTCAATATACATGACGCATTTTTAATCTACATGGTCATCTGGGAATGAGTGTTTGTTATTTATTCCGTTTCCTGATTTGAGAGTCATGAGTACATCTCACAATCCATACGAAAATACTTCTTAAAAGCAAACACTTAGTGAGTATTATAGAAGACAGACTTACAGCAGCTTTCAACAGAAAGACTGTGGACACTGCAGTGTCAAAACTTTTATAAATATTCGATAGTTTTATTCCTTCTGACAGCACAACTTATTGTCTCTTGTAAAGGAAAAGCATTAAATCTTTTCTATCAAAATTTGCTTCTTTTGTATCATTTAAAAATGACAATTTTAAAAGCAATTAAAATCATGAAATATTCTTTTTTATTATATTGAAATAAGAAAAGAAGTAATCATTTGTAAGCTAGAAAAATATATCTACTAACATTATTTAAAAAAAAGAATATTCTTTTATGAATAAATTTGTTTCATATTATTTTATTTTTTCTTATTTTCTAGCAAAAAATGCATACCATTTTAATTTGGTGCAATTGCATATAATTATAGTTGGATTTGTATTTATTTAAGTTATACATTCTAAAAAATTTCAAGAAATAAATTTTTTTAAATCTTATTGACTAATTACGAGGTAGGTTATCTATGTATAAACGTTCCTGATTGTATAATATATAGCACATTAAAATGTTATAATATATCGTTACATACAAAGAATATCATATAAGTATCTTATTGTAAATGAGCCTAAAGTTAAGTTTTACTCATTCTTTCTAACGTAAAACAGGGTTATTGTTTAGATCTCCACTAAATTCGATATTTTCATGCATTTTGAGGTTATACCTATGCAATCAATATTGTCTTAGAAAATAAATAAGGGAAATCCACCACAAAGCTCATAAAATGTATCATCATGTGCAGCAGTTTTACTATGAATATAAATGAATATAAATTAAGAGAGTTGGGTAAAGAAAATTTTCCAAAGTATGAGACATTGTCACTGATTCCTTTGCTTTCATTAAAAAATAATTTTTTTAAACAAAAGTAAAGCAATCAGTGACAATGTCTCATGCCTTGGAGAATACACTAAAGACAAAATAATCAATTTCTCTTTCTTTTTGGAAAAATATATTATTTTCTTAACGTTCACATCATTTAAAAATCCAAATATATATTAGTAATTCCCAGAAGAAATTATATTGATTGCTCGATAAATATTATACAGGAAATTAAAGGTTTATTTTTCAAAATGTTGATGTCCCATTTAAAAACTGAAATTTTTATTAAACTAAATATGTAAAGCAAAATTCTGTAATTTTGAGGAAAAAACAATATTTTAACTTGAATAACTGTACATTTATTATTAAGAAATGCATTTTACAAAAAAAAAGATATTTTATTAAAATTGATGAAATTTATTACATGTTTTCACAGATTAAAAATTAGTTTTTATTATATATTAAGAAGTATGATGCACCATTTATAAGTTTAGATTAAATCCACAATCTTATATACTTTTAGAATAATAATTTTTAATTTCAAAATCACTTAATCATTAACAATCAAGAAAATAGTATTAGACTCAAAATTACAATTTGACTAAAAAATTTTATTAATGAGTATTTATATGAATAAAAATTATTAGGGTTAAAAGCCAAAGATTGGTTTTACTGCAAATTTTTTTTGTAATTTACTATAAATGTACTTGATTATTAAATAAATGACATAAATAGCAAAGTTTTTTTTAAATGACCGATATGAACATTCGTTTCAAACTGGACATACAATAAAAATTATATTTTGCATTAATCAAAATTATGTATTTTAAAAAAGGACTTTTCTGATGTATCTATAATATAGTTTTTGTCTATATTAAGATTTATAATATTATATAAAAATACACACATACACATATATATTTATATATGTGTGTGTGTGTGTGTTTACATACAAATTAAAATATTCAAAATTTTAGTTGATATTATTAGAAACTTATTTAAGTAACTCATTTAGTTATTAATTAACACTTTATAGTAGAAACGAAAGTATATTTATTCGTTCATATATATTAATACAATTATATTATACTTCATATAAAAATTAAAAAATTATTAAAATATAATTCTAGGATTCACCATATAATTAGCATATTATATGCTATCACATCAAAAATGTATGCTAACATTTTTGTAAAATTATTAAATCTTTTTTGAATATTTAAATATATTACATACTTCAAATGCTCCATTTCTTATATCATACAAATAAAAGAATTAGTAAAGTAAATTTTGTTCAAAAATTATTTTTGTATTTATTTTTCTTATTTAAGAAACAGAAATATTTCATATATAGAGTTAAATAAGCAACACATCTTCAAGCTTCTAAGAAAGTTAGAGTTTTTAATTAAATTGAAAAATGCCTAACAAATATGTAAATAGATATATCCAGTCATTCAAATCTGTAAATTAGAATTGATTAATGTGGAAAGAAAACATTAAATCCTTAATTTTAACGATGAGCGCTTTTGGTTGAAAATATTGAAAAATTTCAATTTATACTGTTGTATAATGAAGCAGACACCTTCAAGGCACAGGTCCAATATTCCATCTTAACAAAATGTACTTATATATATATGAACTTTCATACTTTCAATGGATCGCTAAAAGTGAGTACAAAGCATGCTTAAAAAATAAAAATTGGGGAGTTTTGCGTCAGGCTGACCACCTTTAACCGGGACATATCATTCGCATTTTAAGACCCTCGATCAAGAAAACGGATATGGGCACTGTAGACCTTGGCCCTCTAGAGACTATTACTAAGTTTTGTTTAGTATAATAAAGCTGCAGCATAGACGATTTATTTATCTCTAGTTTAATCTCACATGTTAATAATCAATAATGGAGTGAACATTTTGCCAAAAATTAAATATGTTCTTTGCACATTTCTATTCACATAAAGATTCAATAACATCTTGTATCATTTTTTAATGGTAAAAATGTTATGTCATTCATATCCTTATAGAAAACAAAACATTTAACTAAAAAACAAAAAATTTTTTTCATTATAAATGGATTGGATTCGGAGTTAGATTACATTGTTTACATTTTAGGAAATATAGATATATAAATAAACTGCATTTTACGAATTCACTATAAATTTCGATGAACTTAATTTTAAACATTTTTAGATACTCCTCAAGGCAAAAGTAAATGAAATTATGAATTAGCTCATTATTTAATAAGGAACCCATAACCACTGGTCAGAAAAACCACACAATCTCAAATTCAATTTTTGAAATAAATACATGGATATTTGACATACGTTGACTATGTTAAATTATTATAGAGAATCTAGAAGTCCTAGCCTTGTAAAATTAACTGAGAGATCTTATGTAGTAAAAAAATAACATGTAATAAATAAATTGTATTTATCCAAATTTCCTGTTATTATCAATATATAGCCAAATATTATCTATAGACACAGCATTTAGTAATTACAAACAACTGGTATCAAAATTTAGGCCTAAATGACAGCGGAACTGTCTCCAATCAATCAAGAAACCGCTACTAATGACACTAATCTCCGTCATTTTCAAAGATTAATGTTTTGTTTATTGACAATGATAGTGAGATCTGAAGTTTGATTCAAATGAAAATGAAGGTAAACTCAACTCGATGACTTGATAAATGTAGATCTTGCAATAATATCAGTTTATTTAATCAATGAAAATAATAGCTATTATCTTTAACATCATTTTAGTATATACATATTTCCCACATTTTTTGTATAGGTATCTTTGCTCAGGTTTAAATATTTCACGTCCGAAATGGGGAACAAATATAATCAAGGCCGTCACGAATCGAACAATCGCAATTATGTTACATTCGGCATTTATTTTATATTTTTATTTTTGTTAATTTTTCATTCCTTCACAATTACAATGCCGATAAGCTCTGAATTTTGATTTAGATGAGATAGAGTGTCACGAATGGTCTTTATGACCTAATCAGACCGATATGAATAAAGGACATTGATATGGATTACTCTTAATTACTTTTATATATTTTTTTTCCTTTGTTCACCCATAAGAATTGCGATATTTTATCTCTCTCGTGCATAATGAAATTTGAACCAGAATATCATATCAATTTTCCGAAACAAAGATTATTAGGAATATTGGATCGAAGTTGATTTATGTCATTATGGACATTTCATTTTTCACATTATCAAGCAATCAATGTTGTTAGAAACTTAGGTTGAAATTAATTAGAATATTATTAGTTGCTTACAAAGAGGATTCGAAAAATATTTTCAATTAGTTTTCATTTATTCCTTTCTGTTAACAACCTAGAAGGTTTTTTTTTCAGCTGTTATATGTGGCAATATGTTTCATATTTGTACAATTTATGAAGTTAATATTCAAATTTTCAAATCAAATATTAAATATTTTATACTGTTTATATAATCTAATATTACTTTTAGCATTATTAGATACAGGAACATGTAAGATGTTCCAATGGCTAATTAAAGACTTGAGGAATTTCGTATTTTAGATTTTTTCACAAAAAATATATTTTTATGATGAAATTAAGAAGTGGATTAGTTTTAGTCGTTTTTTTATGTTAATATAAACCATAAATTTTAATATAAATTTGATTTACATTGAGTTAGAACCAATAACATAAACATATACTGATTGATAGATGGATAAAACCACGATTTGTTAGAAATATAAGCATTCCATAGAAAAGAAATCAATACACAAATATCGAAAATATTTAACAATTAATTCAGTTTGAAGACAGCATAAAGTGGAATAACTTAAAATACACAATAAAAATAGAAATAGGAAAAATAAAGGAGGGGGGAGAATAAATAAAGTCTAGTTAAATTGAAATTTAGTAACGAGATTAAAAGGAACATAGATAAGTGGATTTAAATACCAATATGGCATTATGGTCGCCATGATTTTGGATATTTTTCTTTACGTGTATTTACATGCTGTTTATTTGCTATCTTCAATTATATATTTGGTGTTTGTGTGTGGTTTTGAAGTATAGGGGTTTACTTTTGATGGTGGTCCTTTACCATTGCAGAAACAAATATGTTTGTGCGAATATGGTCAACCCCTCCTGATAAAGCTGACCACGTTAGTACTTAATTCCATTTGCATGTTTATTTTGTTATTTTTATTAAATTTCAATGTATATTTAAACTGTGCATATTAATTTTAAATACTGAAAATATTTCAGCCTTATTGTGCTCATATTTGATTTTTTATTGATTTTTAACTTAGGAAAATATGGTTAAAATGGAAGAAAAAAATATAGTATAAAACTATTTACGTAGATTTTTTAAATTTTGTTTTGGGGCTTTGTTTCATATATAGCTTTAAAAATTAGTTAATTTTGATCGTACTTCATTTTATTCTAAATTTGTCACCCCCCCCCCTTTGATTTCTTTTATAGATCAAAAGGAAAATGTCTAAAAATCATGTAAGCTAAAAGAATAATCATTTACAGAGCAGTTTTAAAATTTTAGAATCATCATAACTAAACATTTTTAACTTATTTCTTGTAATTGAGATTTAAAATCTAGTAATAGTAAGTAGATATTTCTCGACTAAACCTTAAAAATTAAATCTTATTTAAACTGTATTTACTATCATTTTTAATGGTGCTGGTAATCTCTTAAATGCTATACATTTAAAAATTAAACTTTTCCACTCTTCGTTACTAAAAAAGGTATCAAAGTTTTCAAAGAAATTAAAGATTTAATTCATGAAATATTCGCAATAAAAACAATAGAAGATGTTTTATATTTATATTTGTTTTGTTTTTTTTTAAATAATCTTATACATCAACTTTACAGTCAAATATATCTTGTGTAAAAAGAAAATTAATTTCGTAAATTTTCGTCTAAAGGATATTTTTATACTTTGAAAAAAATAATTTGAAAATGTTACGTTTATCCGATTAAAAAAGTGTTTTTATTTTTAAAAGCATGATATTGAAGTTATTGTAAAAGAAAATACGGTGCAATGTAAATAAATAAAATCTCAAGCATTATCACATACATGTGTGGGATAATAGATCTGCACAAACTATTTTTACCAATATTTCCGTAAGTTAAGATTTAAAATCTAACTAACGAAATGATATATATATAACATCCTAAAGTTTCCTTAAAATGTTATCATTGCAATATTGCAGAGTTTATTTGAGATTGCTTATATTGCCATCTATGTGAGAAAGTAAATATGAAATATCTTCTGAAAATCTAAAAAACGAAAAAGTTCGAAAGATATTCTCATATTATATAAATTCAATATCCTTGAAGGATAGATTATATCTAACTTCTGAAAGTACACAATAAATGTAATCATTGTAAGTGAAATAAACTCAACTGATATTTCGGAATTTTTGTACATACTTCGAAAATAGCAATTATAGCCGTAGTTAAATTGAAAAAATATTTCCACATTATGTATTGAACAGTTTAATGTTAAATATATATTATAAGACTTTTCACAGATAATGGGTCGTATTAACTCCTGGCATGAAAGAAAACCTTGAAAATTCTCAAGCACGTACTCCGATGAACGTGCATGTAGAAGGCAGAAGCACTACGTCTATTTGCATTTTTTCAAAACTATTTCAGATCAAACTGGGATTTTATACTACGACGTACACTGGCCTATTACTAGGCTATTGTGAACCCTAAAAGGAATATTTTTTTAAAAAATAATCATTATCAATATTTTCGAAGAAAAGTTAAAATTCAGTTAAATGTTTTCCTATATGTATGTATCGAACTATCAAAAATTGGTTACCGCACTTGCCTTTCATTGAACAGTTCATGAGTTCAAATCCTACCGCGGGTTTGGAAAATTGTAATGATTTGAATACACTCCAAACTGTATGTCTCAGGCTAATTAGTCATCATCTGCAAAAAAAGATCGCTGAATGACAAATCAAACCAATCTCTAGATTTGCGGAAAAATTTACTAAAAGATGCGTACATAAAGATATGAACGGATACATAATTATGGTACTAGAATTTTAATTTTGTAGAGGGATTTAATGATACTAAAGTGTTAAATATGAATTATGTACGTGAGATTGACAATCTAAATAAATAAAAGATATTCAGTGTGCTAAAAATGATTTAATGCTAGATTCTATTTTGCAATTTAAATTGTAACTCCATTTCAATAACTATAAATATTGTAGGTTAATTCGTAAATGACTTTTTCATTTATAAAACTTGAAAAAAATTAATTCATTTGAAATTTGTAAGTTAATGAACTGAATTTTGAGAGAATAGAATTTTTTAGCATGTGAAAATCATTAATATATATGGTACCTAAAAAGTACCTGATGTATTTTGATATTCATGATTCATGAAAAAAATATTTAAATTAACGCAGTTAAAAATTTTATGATCCCACGATTTCCATATGTGCTCTCTTTTTCTCAAGAAAAACTTGAAGACAACAATTGATTTTCCGTCAGTTATGGGAAAATATGTCAGTCATTACCGCGTTTGTAATCCTGATCTGAAGGTCACTAACACTCGACATTTTCTTCTCGTAAATATATTTTTCTTCACAATTTTCTTCCTGAAAATTCCGTACAGATATCCCTAAAAAAGTTATTCAATATTATAAGATAATCTTGATGCCTAGGAAGTAGGGTCCAGTTCAATTTTCTATGAAATAGTCTAGGCAAATGATAAAGAAAATATATTCAAACTGGAAAAGGAAATTGGATATAAAAAATAACGCGCCGAGAGAGAGTATTTACGAAAGAAAAAGTATTCAATCGAGAAAAGAAATCACTTAAATAGAGAAATTTTCTCCTTGTATAAAAATGTATGAGTAATTCTTCGAATAAATGACATGTTTTTATTATAACATCATTTTATGAATTATGAATCCTCTAAGCCTTGTCAGACATACTATACCACATAAAATCCTTATTATTATAAAAAACATTTTTTGTAAATTCAAAGCAAAATTTGAACTTAAAATGTGAAACAAATTTTAAAGTAATAAATGTGAATATTATATTTCACAGGCTATCATTCTTTTTAAAGTATACGAAGAAACAATTGAATGAAAATGCAAAAAGAAGAACGTGATTTTTTTACTATGTGAAATATATCTATTCAAGTAAAAGAGAAATTTAAAACATGATAAACTCTTCTTGAAAATCGCTCCATTTCAATTTCTTTTCTTTTCTATCTCTTCATTAATCAGACATTACAAAAAATAGACAAAAGGATTCAAATTTTATCGAATCTCAAATTCTGAAATATTTCACAGTTTTTCAAATTCGTCTCATAAAAATGGTAACGAAAACAAACCTATATTAAAATGTTAGTCCTGGTTAAAAAATCAAAATAAAAATGATAAAGTATGTCAAGTGAGAAATAATCTCCTTCCAGAATGTTAATAGTGCTTACGTTTTCACAAAGATCAATTGTCGTTTGTAGAAATTAAACTATATGTAATTCCAAAGCGAATTTGTGATGGCATTGTGTTAAAGTATATGAGTTGATTCGTCATCAACGGTCATAAATGTTTCAAGCATAGAATACAATGTAAACCAGAGCATCAGTGTAGTTTATGCCATTCTTAAAAACATGCTACAGTACCTTAAAAAATGGCCAGAATTGGTTTATCAGGGTTTAGAAACAAAATGAGAACCATAGGCGTGTCAAAAGAATTCTTACGTGTAGCGGATGAAAGAGTGAATTCATCACCAAAATTATTACGAGAACGAAAGCTGTAAGCAAATATCGTTAGTAGAAACATAGATTCATCTCTGGAAAAAAGAAAGGTTATTGACAGCATTGGGGAGTAAAGCAATAATAACATTTATTTTTTACCTATATGGACGATTACTCAGCGAGATCATTATAAAAAGTTCACTTCACCTTCAACAAAGACTACCATAAAGTGACACAGTACTGTCTCACAGTGTTATTTTCTAACACGGTAACACCTATCCCAATATAAAAATATCCATAAAATGATTTCTGGTGAAATACAAATGGGAGTTCCTAAGCCATCTTGCTTACATGTCTGACTTGTCTCCCTTTGAATTTCATATAATTGGAGAGCTCAAAAAACATTTACACGGAAGATTTCAATCAAACAATGAATTTATAGGAAGTTCCAAAACTATTCTTGTAACAACCAAAGAGCTCTTATAAAAGGGGTGTATTCCTTTTTCTTATTAAGTCTTCGCATAATTTCGATATAGGATAAATTATTAAATCCTAAATGCCAGCATTTTTTAATAAAAAAGAGCTGATGTTGTTATAGGTTAGCAAGGCTGGTTTATATTTATTGTACAATATATATGTATGTTTTTACTACAAATCATGCAGATTATTACGCAAAAAAACTTAATTTATCGCTTTAAATATAATTTTGACAACAAGAGAGTTATTTAAGAATACCGCGAAAGATGTTCAAACATATGTTCAGCAGATACATGTAAAAATATGTCACTTAGGTTATACACATGACATTATTTATTCCTTATTATACTTAAAAAATGATAAATAAGTGGAAACTTATTAAATAAACTGCGAATCTCTTAAAATAAAAATAATACTTAAGGCTTATGGTAAAAAGCCTAACAAGAAATTCAAATATATAAAATAAGCTGCAAATGTTCTTTAAGATTTACTAATAAAATCTATAATTCAAATATTGATTATGAAAGGGGGAAAATGTTTCTTTAACTTCAAATCGTGCTGAGCAGTTTGTTACATTTTATCAGAAGTTTCATTCTATATTTGTTGTTTAAAGCAGTGTGATTTTATTTGTATGTGACGATAAAATAATTTTTTTGAAAAAAATATCCTACTACAATAGAAATTTGTATCCACATGCAATGCTACATTGTGATATCTTCATGTTTTTGTTATTTTTATCCTTTATATTTGAATATTATTCAAATTTAAAAGTTTCTTCCGTCATAAACGCTACTTGATATTTATGATATTTATTTTATTCCCTAATTACTTTTTTTATATTTTTAAGTGCTATTTATCAAGTGCTTTATATATTGTTTTGTATTATTTTAGAAAAGAAATTATCTTCTTAAAATTATCAAAATTGAGGAATCATTGTGTGAGCACACACAGTTTAGAATTTGTACCAAATTTGTTACTTTGTAACTCCTGATACAATCATTTGCCATTCTTTCAACAAACGATAAACTGACAAAGCAATTCTTATAAAACTACGTATCAATCCCATTAAATTTCTCGGATTTATTTTCAAAATGCCTAAAGAAGGAAAGATAAACCAAACAAAAATAATTCCTTCCTTAATTTAAAAATGCGCTCTTCATGTACGTTGGCTTGACGGAGACAGTATTACTGAAATCTAAAGAATTTTAAATTAAGCACAATAGATTTTCATCAATGTCAGCTTCAACGGAAGTTAATACCAATAATGCGTGTGGGATGTTGGAGCTTAGCTCTTTTAAGATGAACTTTTTACTTTTTCTGGCATGTATAAGAAGTAATGGATTTTTGCAGGATCTATATCAGCTTTTAAATAATGCACAGAGAACTTTTATATTTATTCTTCAGACAAAGAGAAAATTTGAAATTGTATACCCACTACATCTATTGGAATTAGCCCTCTTGTTTTTTTAAATAATTATTAAAAGAACATTACATTATTCTGTAATTTTATCAAAATTATCCCTCCCTTAAATGGTTAAAAAAATTTTATGACAATGAAGAACTAATTAATTTTCTTTTAAGGTTGTTAAGAGATTGATACAGTTTAGTCTCATTTTCTTACCTTTCTTGTTTTATCTTAGTTCCCATGTATTTTGGAATTAAGGCATCTCTACTATTATTTATTTAGTATTTTGTACCAACCCCAAATCCAGTCAAGCCCAATCCTGACTTTTGTTACACCTGACAAGGAGTATAGTTCCTTGTCATGTCTGAAGAGTTCATTTCTTTCTCATTCAGAAGACGTTAAATGGCAAAACTAAGAGCCATTGGTAGATTTTCTATTTTCGAAGCAGAGGTCAAATAAAAGTCCCTAGACCTTGGTGAGCCAACCCAAAGGTTTTTATTTTGAATGGGAACTTTTGCGGGAGTTTGCGAACTTGACATATTTAATGCTCCCTTTTCATCATTAGTGGACACGGTGGTCTGTGGTCGGTCCCAGGATCGACTATTATGTGATTTAATCTATCTTATATAGACTTAATAATGCTTAAGGGTAAGTTTTATTCTGAAAAGTCTCTATTTATGCATTAACTGTTTAAATGTAACAACCAGTGCCTCACACAAATAAGGCCTGTAAGATAAAAGCAATGAACGTATTAGGTAAACAAACACCCTCTTAGAATCAGCTTTATCATTTGAGCAAAAGGAATGAAAAAAAAAAGCGATTAAATGAGTGTTCCACGTGTTTTTTTTTAATTTAACTGATTGTTAAATCAAGGGTGATAAACTAATTGATTGCAATTAGACGATGATTTAAAAAGTTTTCAATTTTTCATGTATAAGAGAAAATGTTTTCACAGCAGTTTTATTGAAATTGGGAATAAAATTTTTGTAGTTGCATCAATTCCCTAGTCTCTCAAGTGCAGTACAAAGAGTTTATTCAATAATTACCTTTCTACTTTCTTTTCATCATGGGCTGAGTCTATATGATCAGATCATATGCAAACAATAAAGAATTCCATCTAACGTGTACATAATAATTAGTCATTCATATATATATATATATATTGATTTTACAGATCCTAATATACAACTATGATTGTCTAATTGGCAGAAAAAAAGGGCACAGATACTTTACATCCAATGCAGACTCTACAAAAATGTTAGCAAATGAAATACCACTCCCAAATTAACAGTTTACTTCCAAAATCAAGGTCATTAGGAATAAAAAAAAGATTTTCTTTCCACAATTTACTGTACGTTGATTTAAAATCAACATATAAAGTTGTCATAGTACTTTAATCTATCTTAGCTTTATGTCTTAGAAGTTCTCTGTTTTCTTAGCTGTCTAATATTGAAGCATTCAGAAGTAAATTGATTTTTTGTCATCAAATTTCTTAAATTAATTCTCTTATTCTGAAGTCCATAGCCTTTTCGTTTGTCAGAGTTTTTAATTTTGTCCGATTTATACTCTTTGTCTATTTCTGTATTTTTTTATGCAAATAATCATTTCTTTATATTTAATAAGTAATAAAATTTTTTATCATTGTATCATAAAAAAATATCTAATGTCTTAGAAATACTTGCAACACTTAACACATATAAATTATTTATTTTTATTTTATGCCGAAAAATGTAAGCTATATTTTATGACATTCATAAAAACCCTATATTTTCAATTTTATTATTTGTTTTTTCATATTTCTTGTTTAAATATAAGAATAAATTTCGCAATAAATAAAACTTTAAGGAAATTATTATATTTTAAGAAATGTGATTTTCTAACAATGAAACCTAGAATATGTGCTTCAAAATATTACGCTGTTAATGTAGTTTTGCAATGCAGATTTAGTTTCACAACCCAAAACAGTACATTTTATCATTCATTTTTCTCCCTAGGAAGTAAATACTAATAGTTACAATTCATAACTTAATGTTCCTTTTTTTAAAAATAAATAATTGATATTTATCACACAATTTTCGTTTCTACATCAACCTTAATGTCACTCAAAATAAAAATAAGCGTCATCAGAATAAGATATTATTTGTCTTTACTTTTCAAAAGATTGTAGTAGATGAAAAGTTGCATCCTCCACCCATTTCATGACTAGGGTGCTGTGAAATGAAATGGGTGTGGTTTTTAGTTCAACAATTTTTGGGTTCAATATCCACTTCAAGGGTAAATATTTCCAGAGTATTATATAAACTGTAGCACTCACTTGAACTGGATCTCGCAAGCAAAAGTGATCATAGAGTAAAAAATTTTATGTTTTTGTTCTACTTATTTTTGCTTGCATTGTATCGTTCTAAAACATATATTATCCAACAAATTGTTAATAATATAAATCCAACAAAAGATTAATTTGTTCTTATTTTTATGAATTTTATGTTTGGAAAGCAGTTTAAATTCAATTTTTGATTTATAAATTTTCCTCAGAAATTTTTAAGTTTAGTAAAAATTATGTTAATTGCTTCGTGATTGATTGAAGAATGGTGTATTTAATATACTCGATAATTAAAAAATCCATTTTCAACATTTCGATAAGAAATAAGAACAAAGTGTAATTTAATTTGAATTCATAAGCTATAAAATAAATTTTACTTTAAATCAAAATTTTATATTAATCATGAATAAGCTACTTATAAATTCATAAAAAAAACTCAATTTTGCAAAATTTGTCTCGTTATTAGTATGAACATAATGATTATATAACAAAACTTCCATTATTATCCAAAAAATATTTATATAAAGTTGTTAATTTTTTCTTATATCTTACAAAGGGAATTTATAATTCCTTTTTATAATATTTTAATTGTTTTTTATTTAAAAATATGGTAGCGAAATGAAGTTTCTCAAGAGAAATGTAATTTAATTTAACGTTCAAAAGAATAGAAATAACATAATTCATCTGAACTTTATTTTCGATAAATTAAAAGTGCCGAAAAGCGTTATTACAAATTAATTTTGAGAATCAAAATGAAAAAAGAAAAAGAAAGAAAAACAAAAGATTATTTATTCAAATATTTTTCTAAGAATCAGTTATTTTCATTTTATTTACATGTTAATATACATTTATTAAAAGTAAAATAACTAAAAAAAGATTTTTTTTTTTAATTTAAAAATGAAACATAAGTTTATCGTTACTTAAGCATTTCAATTCTATAAATGAGTATTAATGAAATTCAGCGATAAAAGTTAATAATGATTCTTAAAAGATTTTAAAAAATACATTTTATTATAATTTGCATACATATGTTTGAAATTAATTCTATTTAAATTTTATTATCTTTCACCTTCAGTTAATTATATATTAATGAGTGACTTTTCTTTGTCAATAACCAGCCTGCTGCATTTTTTATGCAAATTTCGCTTTATCTTGGGTGTAATTTAAATTTATTTCTATTTATCTTGTATAAGTAATACGATAAAGTTAAATCCCCAAATCTTTTATCATAGTAAATTAAATATTTTGAACTGGAATCTACCTATTAAAAAAAGATGAGAATAGTCTTTTTTCTAACATGGAAGTACGTGAGGGTAATCTTTAATGAATTCCATCTTTGTATAATTCAATTTGAATAAACAACCAATGTGAGAAATGTGTTTTCTGTTTATTCTTTATACATATCAAGTTCTAATAATTAGTTTGAAAAAAAAAGTGATGGTTTCAACAAAGCTTTAATTTTTAAAATTTCTCTGTTTGCAAAAATACACTTAAATAAAAAGTAGCAAGCTGACGATGGATTAGCACTTAGGTATTCAATTAAAAAATGTTAAGAGATATTCCCATCGTTAACCAAGTTTTTGTAGTGGTTCAGAATGAACTGCAAACCATAAGTTTTTGTCTAATTTTGTCTCGTATTGAAAAAATCCTTTGATCAACAAGCAAACACACAGAATCAGTAATATGTGTGACCTTTAATAGATTTTACTAAGTAATCCGTATCTAAATATCAATAAAACATTTTTATTTTATAGCCCTAAATTAGATTTGAAATTTCTACCTTTATAGATTTCATTTCAAAACTCATGGATTCCTATCTCAATAGACTTGGACACCAAGCTATGAAATATATTAAAAAATATTATACTTATTTACCATAAAATTGCAAATTAATTATTTAATTTATATACTTTTATATGATTAGATACCAAATAATTTCAAATTAAACACTTTCAACCGCATAGAATTATAACCTACGTTTTAATTAATTAAAATAATTTAATGAAAATTAGAGACTTATCGATATTAATTATAGAATACAATTTAAACATATTTTGATAGATGATTTGTTCATGCAAAACTTTTTTTAACCTTTATTAAACTACCACTAGTCCACTGTGAACTCATGTAATAAGACTAATCATGGTCTACTGGTACGAAAGCTCTTTTCAAATCGAAAGGTCCTCTATTCGTTCCTAGCCATTATTGAACAACAAAAAAAAAATGTCTCTCTACCATCTCCATACTCGTCTGTTGGTGTTAGCGCCTACGTTTTTGGGTTTCCATGCTTGTGATTCCATGCTTAAAAACGACATACTTTCTGTGAAGTACTACCAGAAGGCAGTTTCTTATAACAGCTTTATACCTTAAGATTTCTCACTTCATGGTAAATTGGGCAGAAAGACCAATTGATTCCTTATGATAGGATAAAACTCTAAGCAGCTAAAGGTCCCAGATTCATTCTTACCAACTATTGACCAACAAGAAATAGAAGTTTCATTGATCAACACTGTTCAGCATGATTGTTTGTTGAAGTATATTTGTGAATGTTCCTGTTTACATCTTCGAAATCTATTTATGAGGATCACTTATTTTGAAGACTTCCCGACTGCTTTGACAAAATGCTTTACAATAGCTTTCACTTATAAGGCAATCCACTTAGCGTTGTCAAAACTTTATAATATTAATAAATATGCTTAAAAGTTTAATAGGTGAATGTAATTAAATAGTTATTTTAGGAACATATATTTATTTCTACAGAATGATGCTTCAAATATTCTAATGACGTGGAATATTTGATTATGTTAAATTATATACAATCGTAGCCAAGTATGTTCAGTCATATACTTACACAGCGACTGATCCGCAGGTGACGTAGCTCACAAATGATATCAAGCACAATGCTGAAACTGACTGGAAGTGATGGAATATCATCAAGGCGGTTTTTTCCTTTTATTATTTGATGAATTATTTGCAGGCACTGCACAAACTTGATTATTCTGGAAAAAAATTATGATACTAAATTAATCCTTATTTCTCATATGATCAATACAATATAACATCACATACTTACTTGAGATATTAATTCGAATAAATTTCAGTTTATGTGAAATTTATATCTTTAGTTAACATATAATGTAACTAGATTATAAAAAAAATGGCTTTACAAATTCAAAATTTAGTTAAATGTACTTAATCTTTGTCGATATTAATTCTAAAATTAATAGAATATTACAATAAACTTATGTTTATTTGAGAAACTATTGTATTGTGTGTATATTGTTACGATTTACTCACTACTAGTATACTTAAAACTCTATCGTGGTTGTATTTCGACACCACATAGTACTAAAAAATTATTGTAAGCCATTTAAGCAACTGAAGCTTTTTTTACGTTAGAGATAAATTTTTATAGACAGTAGATCATATTCTTGTATTTTATGAGAGAAAACACAGAAAAATACAAGAAGTCATTCCCTTTGCCAAGTATGCAGAGAACAGATGAGCAACATGTCTTTCCTTTCATCTACAACACCTGGGAACGAGTCTGAAAACTTTCACTCATAAAATACGGCTTTACTAATTAGGCTACGGTAAGCCGAGCCATGGATATTGACATTCATTATACTTCTTTGATAGTATTTATATTATTGTACTCATATGAAACATTTTACGTGGATGTATTCCATCGTAAATATGAAATATAAGCAGCAAACTCAAAATAGGAAAATAATAATAATAAACCAGCTTATTACTTTAAAACTTTCGTGAAAGAAATTGAAATACTTTGCCAGTATATAGAAGAATCAATATGTTTTTATATTTATTAAGAATTTTGTTTTCAAATAGGACTAAATTTAGTGCAAAATTAACCACTCACTTGATAAATTTTAATATTATATATTTTAGAAGAAAATAAAAGCTATACCTTATCTGTTTTAGAGTTTTATAATATGAAAAAGCTAATTATTTTCTAAACTTTTAATATTCAACATAAAAATTTTTAATATTAAAAATATTACTGCTATATTACTACATTTTATTTATTATTCATGAATGAGTAAGTGCTATTTTAGAAAACAATTTATTTGTTTCTAGATATCAGTTCTATCAAGAATTAATATCATAAAGCAGATTTAAGCATGCATCGAAATTTGCAGTACATGTCTCAAGCGTTTGGTTGAATTAGATTAATGACTCTGATAATAACCATCTTCAGTATCGTTGCCATCAAGCTTTCTGAATAATCCAATTAAATATCAATTTTTAATGAATGACAGGGATTATAACTCCCAAACCATCAAATCTACGGATGAAAATCATTTCATGTAATGTTTTAAATGAGATTCATAATTAGCATTTCTACTTGGCGTCATTTTAAAAAACAATTTTGACCATAAGTTAAATAAAGATTGCCCTCCCACTGGACAAGTGTATTTTATTAAGCGATCAATTCATTAAGTAAAGATTTTATTGCAATCAATTCATTAAGCACAGATCTTATCATAGATATTAGTATAATTATCAATGAAATGTGTGTTTGAGTACATAGTTTAAATATTTCTTTGTGTGTGTATTCAGAGTTAAAAATAGAATTAATTAAATATGTCACACATAAGTTCAACTCTATCTCATTTACTTCAAATCTAATAGGTTTTTAAAATAATGAAGCTGTAATTAAGAATGTTTAATATCAAATATTTCTATCAAAACTAAGTTCTACTGACAATCATTTTAAAGGGAATATGAAAATATACTCCCTTTTTGTTTGGGGTAAAATTATTATAACTAACACTTATTTAATTAATTAACTAACCCTTTAGATAGGAATTAAATTAACTAAAAATTATAAATATATTTGCCAAACTATTTTCTTAGTTGTAAAACAAGTTATAACGAAAGTTTAATTGAAATAAATCTCCTTTCAAGTCATACATAAATAAATCTATGATCTTCGATTTATTTGTGCGAGACTTTAGTTAATTAATTTAAGAGTAGTTTAAAAATTGGGTAATTTTATCAGCGTAGTATATACGTTTAAACAAGTACAAAAATGCCATTGTTTTATAATATAAATCCATAGCATAATTTGCTTTTTTAAAAAAAAAATATTTTCATTACTATGAACTTCTAAAATTTAAATTTCAATATAGCTTTAAACGTTACGTGAATAAAAAGATTTAGTATAGTGGTAGGAAAAAAGCATAATATGTATTGCAGTATAAATGCAATAGTTAAAATCCAAAGAGTTGAAAGTATTACTCTAAAATATTGCTATAAGTTATTTTATTTAAACATTTAACATTTTAATCAAACTAGGAAAAATGTAGCTAACTATTTTATATCAAATCACTGTCGGCAACTGCTACAAGAAAAACTTTTTAAATTAGTACTAGTTTAGAGAGAATTTAAAGAAAAAAACGCGTTTATTGATTTAGCATATTTGTCAAATCATTTTACAGCGTATGGGATCTTGGTACAGTATAGTTTAGATGATAAATTGAAACAGACAAAAGTAAGTGAGGACACACATTGATAAAATTGTTTTTTTTTTTCTTTTTTTTTTTAATATTATAAATAATTTTCTATCAACATTCTTTCTAATGGCTGCCACTTTCTAATGGATAATTTATTGAAATTTTATGTTAATTTAATTTAGTCTAAACTAATTTCATAGAATATTGCATTAAATAAATTTATTTTAATTTTGGATAGCAATAAAGTTGAAAAACAATGAAATTATTGTTAAAAGTTTGTAATTAGAGTTTAATTTTTTTTCTTGTGATATAATTTGAATATTTCAAATTTTAAGAAAAGTCACTAAAATTCAAAATGCTGTTTTTTCTATTGTTTTTATGATTTTAGAATCGATTATCCCATCTGAACTAAATATACTATTGAACTAAATGTAAATATGGCTATTGAAATTGCAACACAAGGAATACTTTTATTTGCTAATCTGAAAACATTTCATATATGTTTACTTAAAAAGTAAAGGGATTATAAATCAAATAAATAAGTAATTTCATCACTGTTTATTTATTTGAACAAGATTGCTTGGATATAAATCAAAATTAGAATAAATCATGAATTTGCAGAAAAATTATTATAGACTTCGGTAAACTTTTCGTTATTCCAACATGCTGGTAGATGTTAGAATTTTTAACAAATAATAAATTATCAAAATAATCTCATTATATTTGACTTAACAATTGCAAAATGTTTAGTTATATGGGAAAATAGTTATCACTGCATTATTCAAAAAAACACAATGAATAACATATTATCAAAATGTTTTAAAATTATAAAAATATATATTTAATTTTTCTTCTTTAAATTAAATATCTAAAGCAGATTTCAAAGGAAATGCATTAAACTTTATAATAAAGCTTGACAATTTTTCCTATTTAGGAGTGCACAAAAAGCTCAGGGCTATTTCTTTCAACTAAATAACATTTACATAATGAATTTAAATTCTCTCTTTTCAAAGATTTACATATTTACATTCTTTAAAACTTTTAAATTAGATTAGTTTTATGTCTTGTTATCTATGCATGAAGCCACATTCTTTTTCCTTTCTAATTATGATGAATTTCAAGAATTGTTGCATTTTTAATACCAAATATTAAAAGTGTGTTTTTAAATTAGATATTCATTTATAAGAAAAACTAATCTCTGCTATTTTATAAATAAGAATTCATTTAACTAAGCATAGAAAGATATATTCATACATTATAAATTGTAATATAATCATGAAATTTACAAAACATTTACGTGTATGAAATTATCAAATAAGTTATATTTTATTAGATATTTCAATTTTGTGCCTTATATATTGAACTATATAAGAACAATGAAATAAAAAACCTATACATGAAACATATTTTATTTAATAAAACTTTGACATTTTAATGAATTGCCTTCAGCAGGAACGATATTCTTAACAAGTGCATTTTATGTATCGAATTTCTTCATTTTAATGTAGCTGGAGCTAGGTCATACAGTATATAAATTAGATCTTTTTTTACTTTTGGGAAAAATAAAATTTTAGATTTATTTTCCATTTAAGAAATATTTTATTAAAATTCTTATAACTCAAATTCAGCTAAAATATGTTTTCTATAAGAGTTGCCTGATTTAAGAGTTAATTACAAATGAAGCAACAAATATGACATTTATATAGCAAAACGTGTTATGAATAAGAAGCAAAAAATAGTTTATAAGATTTTAATGATAAATTAAATTATTGCATAAGAATGAAAAAGTGAATTTGTAAATTTTATTCAAATCATTGCATTAAATATTTAAGAAAGGCATTTTCTCAGAATATATGACATTAGTTATTTCAATAAAGAAACTATTTTCCATGGTTATTTTATTTCTTTTAATAATATAAAAGAGAATTGTGATTTTTGCATTACCTTCATAAATTAATCTTTTCGAAATCAGTTAATGAAAATACGTGTTTGCTTTAAATGTTACATTATTCTTTAGATTCTGAACACATGAATAAATTTGAATGAAAAATTATCTTTTTTATATATGCTTGATTAACCGTTTACTGCTGAGTGATAGGTATTATTGATACAAAAGGATTCCTATAGTAAACATATTTATAATAATGATCATATAGAAAATGAATTGAGAGATCACTCCTACAAATTTCAATCTTATACTGAATAATCGATTATAGTTAACTAGTCAAAAGAGAATTTGGTTACTAATCACAAATAATCGAAGATTTTATTAGTGAATCTTATTGTTTTTTCTTACGGAAATAAGATATTTCCACATAAAACCATTTTTGAAATTAACAAATAATGTGTTAAGTGATCACATCTACAAATTTTAATAGTTAATGATCAATTATAATTAACTAATCTATAGCACGTTTCTGGTAACTATTGTAATTAATTATAGCTTTTATTGCTGAATAATATCACTTATTGTTACAGAAATAAAAATTCATAAAAAATATATTTTTTAAATTAACAAAATTATTTATTTATAATTATAATACAAATATTTATCTTTTAATGAATAATAGATTACAGTTATCAAGTCAAGTAAGCTTATCGATAATTATAATTATTTGTAGCTTCTATTGCATGGTGATATCACTTATTGTTACAGAAATAATGATTCATAAAAAAACATTTTTTAAATTAACAAAAACATTAGTTGATTTGTTATAATTACAAATTTTAGTCTCTCAATGAATAATATATTACAGTTATCTAGTGAAGGAAAAGCTTATTGATAATTAACATAATTATTTGAAGCTTCGAGTGCTTATTGTTATTACTTATTCTTATAGAAATAATATTCTCATAAAACACTCTTTTAAAATTAAATAGAAATAACAAATTGTAATCTCATAATTGAAAAATCAAAAATAATTGGCTAGTCAAGCAGGTTTTGGAGTAACTACCTAATTATTTAAATTTTTCTATCATGTTCATTATTAAATATCATCTCGGCCCTAAATCATATGTAACTGATTTGATATCTTTAACTCACATAATTTGAAATTAAAAATTTTGTAAAAACTTAAGTAACAGTTGTTTTTGCCATAACTCACATAATTTAAAATTTTGTAAAAACTTAAGTAACAGTTGTTTTTGAAATAACTCCACGAGAAATCATTTGAGAAATATGAAATTCAGAAATAAAAGACTGCTTTTTATGCTAAAACGATGACGAAGGCACAACTGCTCAAAAGTAAATACAAGGTATACACAATGAATCCAAACCATAAAGCTTTATTAAACTACCAGTATCGTTACAAATGATTGCCTGACCAAGAGTAAAAGGAACAAGTAATTATTCTTTAGCATGGGATATGCCCTCCCTTTACTACAATGGGTGCTTTGCAACGTTTCTGCATACTTAGTACCAGATTGTCGAACAGTTCTCGTGGTAAAAGTGCCCATTATTCAAGCAGCATCTGTTTCAGTTGCAACGTGGTTATATCTATGGTGGTAATTGCATCGTAAGTAAACATCCTATATTTATCCTACAGGATTTAAAACTGGAGTGTAACCTGACCCATCCATTCAAATGATATCTTCCAGTAGCTGCTGATTAGTAGGTGTCCAGTCCAGTAGTGCATTGTCATTCATAAAAAGGAAGTTTGCTCCAATGGAATCTCAGAAAAAATGAAAATGAAGAAAACTATTTTACTTACAATAGGGATTTCTGTTCACAGAGCCTCTGTCGAAAAAGTGGAGCTTTATCAGCTTCTTTAGTATCTTGCCTCTCTAAACGACAAATACAGATCTATGATTATATTCTCCTTTCGTGATGTTACTGGCATCAAACTGTCCCCCCGACCTCTTAAAATCAACTTCAGATGAGAATCATTTGTGGTACTGAAACGATCCTCACTCTTAAAGAAGACACGACTCTATAGATAGTGCTTCCTTTTTTTGTGCATGTTGCATCATTTTAAGCACTGACAAACTTTTAATTGGAAGTAATTTTCAGGAAAGCGGGGTAATAGGCCACTTTTATGGTAATGTCAGGACACAGTAAACCGTGATACTTGTCTCCTCGTTGCTGAAAACAGTTGCAGAGCAATGGTGATTATTGACTGATTTCAGAACCTTTTCGCCTATTGAATAATATATTTGTCAACTACTGCAACTGCTTTCATGGGCTGCTTCAATTGAAACGACATTTTTATTAGTTCCAATCTCTTTATCTACACTGGTAACTCTATGCCCCTTCTTGAGCTTTTAGTATATTCTTTCATATATATAGTCATCCATGTGATTTCTTCTAGCAATATTTCAAAAAGAACTCAACTTTCATTTCATTCTAGGTTATGCTAAATAACTCATTGAAATGCCAGTAAAACTATTGTTCCTTACAAGCACTAGTAATCATCTAATTTCGAAATTCTTGTACAAGATATTTTCATTACTTGTTGAGTTTAAAGATTTATCAGTTATATAATTAATTCAATTGAATTCATTGGGTATTCTTATGAGCAAAAGTTAGTATCATAATAAAATCAAAGTATTTTAGAAATTTCATGGAGAACCTATTCAGTTCACATTTGGGGATGTTAAGTCACCTTAGTTTTTTAATATGATCATAAAATGAAAATATGATTTAAAACATATTATTTATTTACTTACACATGTAGAAGCTATATTGTCATTGGATTTATCAAACCAGAGAACTTACGTTAGCTTAAATTCTTTAATGACAAAGATAATTTTAAAGTGATGAACACATTATTTATCCTCATCAAAAAATATATCTCAGATATTTATGAGAAATAGTCAACAAAAAATAATTAGTTGTAAAATAATGACAAAAATAAGTTTTTTGCAATAAATATTGCATTAAATTCATTGTGAAAAAAAAGTTTTATTATAAAAAAATATCTCATTGAGGAAAAGAATTCTCAAAAATAATTTTGATATTATTGAACTCTTATTAAAAATGATATTAAATAAATGGATTCATCCTTGCCATTTAACTTAAATATAAATAAATATCAAGATTATGTTCTGAAGATATTCCTTAATATAAACTCAAAAGTATGTAATATTTTCTTAATAATAACTTCAATTGACAGTAAATTTCTAAAAATAGAAAATGTCTGTTTCGAAAAATCTTTAGTTAAAGTAATTTATGCTGTTATTTTTAAAGTAAAAATCCATTTGAAAATTTTATAAAAAAAAAATTGAGTAAATTGAATTTTGTTTAAAAAGCAAACGTTTCTAAAGTTTTTATGAATTTTTTTATTTATATTGAATAAAGATTTCAGATTATCATGACATCAGAAAAATATGTAAATATTTCTAGAAAATAGGGTTAAGCCTTAGATTTTGAAAACATTTGTGAAAGTTTTAGAAAATTTTAAAATAAGGTAGGTTGAGAAATGTGTAAAATTTTTAGAAGATTATGAATATTTTGTAGAAATATTTAGGTAATATTTAATGAATTATAAATAATAGTATTTAACTCTATCATAGATTCTGATCACAGTAAACTCAATATATCATCCATCTAGTTTATCTTAAAATAAAAAATTACTTAAAAACTATAATGATGATGTATTTCAATAAATAAAAAATTACATCTCAAATTAATGGAAAAATTTCAAAATAAAATAATTTAGTTATATATTTTTGTTGTTCAAAATTAAATAGAAGATTCTATTTTAAAAATTTAGGATAAAAGAAGTTGGTATTGTTTACCTACATCTCAAAATATATCGAAAGAGTTTGTAGAAAGTTTTCGGTATAAATATCGTATTGCTAGGTATAAAAGCTATCAGCATATTCAAAAGAAAGATATCAAATTAAATTTAATCCTTAAAAACATTTACTAATTAAAAATAATTTCTGGGATAGACCTTTTCCTGAGACTCAAATTAAAAGATTGAAATTCAAGAAAATAGAGACTGATCTCATTGAAAAAAATCTAAATTAAATTGGAAGATTCAACTAATGTAAAATTAAAAGTAAATAAATAAAGTCATCATATCGTATATTTTCTGATAAAACAATAAAAAATAAAACAAATGGAAGTTTTGTTTTAAGTTTCAAAGGAAAATTTAATTTTGAGTTGGAATGCTGTAAAAGAAATCCTCAATAAATTTAAAAATGCATTAGGAGAATAATAAAAGGGAAAAACTCTAGGAGAAAAATATAGAATAAACATAAAAATATAAAAAATAGGAATAGGTAAATAATGTAGATGATTTAATTGGACTGGGTGAAAAATATAATTTTTATAAGAATACAATTGTTAAAAATTCAATTGCTTTCTCTAAGAGATTTAATAGAACATAAAATTATTCAAAATATTTTAAAATTATAATAAGAAAAGCAAAAGTGGATTTTATGAGTAAAAATTAACACATTATTACATTGTTTTAACAAATTAAATTAACATACCATTGGATGGTATTATTAGAGTAATTATTATATGGGACTAGATTTTATCTCTAGGACAATAGATAATTAGATATTTTTAAAGTATTAATATAAAAAAGTAAAAGGAAAACTTTAACTATCCTAAAAATTTAGGACTGTTGCATGAAAACATTTAAAGGCAAACTTAATTCTTATTAAAAAATCTTAACAAATCTGCATAAAAAATATGCAGCACCCTTTCTTTTAATTTGTTAATCAGTTATATATTTTTCGAAGTTTACTGTTAATTATTTCTTTTTTAGCTTTTTAATTCGTACTTTTTTATAAATTTTAAAATTTTTATTATTATTTATTAAATATTATATACTTATATCTAATAATTATTATTTAATTTTTTACAGAATCATAGATCTACATATAGTTGATATACATTTTATTTATTGAATTGTGTCATTTTATTTAAATTTATGCTTTTTAAAGCTCGTGAAAACAAATATAAAAATTCCGTAAAAATATCTGAGAATGTTTCAGTAAATATACTGTTGTTGCTTATCCCCCTGGCGTAGGAAAACCCACACCAGGTCCAGAAGATCCGGCATAGGGTAGTTTGCAGCTTCTTTTTTGGGGAGGAACCACAAGAGCAGAAGATTGACTTGACCTCTGAACACACATGCCATGAGTACCGTTTAGAGGGTAGGTAACCATTCATACTCAATTCATACAAGGAAAGGATAAAGACAGAGAAAGTACATCCATGCCAAAACCGGGATTCAATCCCAGACCTCCCTTTCCGCAGTCAGACATGCTAACCACTAGACAAAGAAGGCGGCAGTAAATATACTAAGCTTAATATGTAAAAATATGCGGAAATTATTAAAAATAAGAATTAGTGAAGATAGAAGAATTTTATTATTTTAATAATAATATATATATATTTACGTATATTATATATATATATATATATATATATATATATATATATATATATATATATATATATATATATATATATATATATATATTTCATTTTAATAAGTATATATACACATAACAACTTAAAAAGATATAGTATTAGCTACATATTTTGTATAAATCATTCAGTTTAATTTTTCTTCATAATCTCATAAACTGTGTTTACAATTTAAACACTCCACTTCCCATTTATTCCTACCCTTATTGCTTTTGAAGTACCAGCATATTAAATTATCCAATTATGGAAGGGAGAATTTCATAATGAAATGTCACATGGGCTTTGACTTGAGATCACGAAATCAACTTGTATCGATCGCTTGCCTTGTGTTCAATCTTACAATTCAGAGATTCATCATTAAACAGAGAACTATGTAATTACTTTTGCGTAGATTAATTAAGTGAGCATTTTACAATGAAATAAATCTATTAAACAACTTGCTCCATTTAAGTAACATCGAATCCCTAATTTTCACATACAAATTTTTGTTGTAAATAAAGTATCAATCATCATATGTTGTTTGGTATTTGGAATAACATTTTTGCAAATTTATCTTAAAGATGTTATATATATTATAAAAATTTTATAATCATTAATCAATTATTAGATTAGTGCTTATAATTTTTTTATTAATGAAATCACACTGCATTTTAAATAAGTTTTATTAAGTAATTCAAAGTTTAAATAACAGAACAAGTATATGGATTTGTTTTAGAACTAAAATTTCTAAACTTGTGGTTGAGAATGCATTTAATTTATTATTTTACCTTTGACTATTGTTAATAAAAAGATTACAATAAAGCTCTAATGCATTGTTAATTAATTACAACTTAGATTAATAAAACAGCAATAACATATCAAGAGAGATAACAGATAATAACGTAAAATATACAATTTATATCTCAATCAAAAAATACGAAAAATTTGATGTTTTTCGTAGATTTCTCCAGGATCTACGAGAAAACTGACAAACATGTAATTAATTAATAGTTTCGTAAATCTCTCGGGGATCTACGATACAATTAGATTTATCCTATTGAGTATAACAGCTTAGGTTATAGGACTACTACTTTTGTACAACGGGAGAAAGGAGTTATTACTTTCTGGACTGCACATGTTTCAAACTGAATGCTTGGAAACTTTCCAGGACGTTCCCCCCTGGGACACTTTAATATGGATCCTTATTCTGTAAAAAACATTTCCTAAGTACAGTGAATGATCAACAATCGTCATGTTGAATCAAATTTTTCTTAAGTTCAATGTAAACAAATAGTAAGGTAGTGTCCTTCAGAATGGGAAGATTAAGATTTGACTCGATAAACATTAAGAACGATTTATACGTGTTGTCTTTCTGCTTTCACATCTGTTATACAGATGTTTGAGAGTTATTTTAAGGGTTTCCTCCCTTATTTCATATGATTACGTCATGGTGGATCATAATAAAGATTTACAACAGCCTAAAAAATGAAAAGTGTACGCTACGTGGTGAAAAATATCTTATTATTTGTTTTATTGATTTTAATATTATGAGCAGCAAATATTGCATTAGAAAATTCCTTTACTAAAATAATATTAAAATAAATTTAACTTAACATCAAATAAAATTCTCTTTTACTTGACTTTTTTCCCTTCTAAAATGAAGGGTTAAAGAAAACATTTCATTAAAAAGGGGGTTTTTGTGTTATTTAAACAAATATATTATATTTTGATCTATGCTCTTAAAAATATCATTAGTATGCTAAGTAAAATTCTATCATTTGAAAAACCAGACATCGTAAACGGAGATAGATTTAATAAAACAGATTAAAATTTAACAGAAAAGTATACACTAATTTAGCAAATTTAAATTTTTTTTATTCTAGAATACTCAAAAATATAACTTTTTCTTTCATTGATGCAATAAACTGAATAGTAATCTTACCAGGTATATTAACTTTTATCTATAATAAAAATAACTTTTAATGTGTTTACTTAAAATTTTATTAAAGTTAATAAAATGTTTTCATAGCAATGAAAAGTCAACTAATAATGAGAAAAAGAAATCCCTCATTTTATAAGTTTTAAAATTTTTCGTAAGTATATTTTGAAAATAAATATTTTCAGTTTAAAATATAGTTTCAAAAACATCTATTCTATGCTGATATTTATTAAAAAGTGTTGAAATCTTAAGAGTAAACAAAAACTTTTTAATTTAATACTGCCATTTATTTAATTTTGCGAAGAGTAAATTTTAATTTTAAATAAATTTCACCCACTAGTGGGTATCCTTATAAAAATATAGCAAGCAATTATCTTTCTATATTTTTATAAGTTACACAATATTTTAATATTTTTATATGTTAAGAATATATGGATTTTGCAGCCGTGAATATTAATTACCGTGAATAAATTTTATAGTCCGAATAATTTTTAATTAAATTTTTTTGTCAAGTACTCAGATAGTTAAAACAATTAAAGTGGAAACTAAATTAAAATGATGAGGATATTATTTTAAGAGAGAGATTACATCAAATAATATTTACAAAAATATATTATCATTTAAAATCTTGATGAGTTAAAAATAGCTTACAACTTTTTTTATTTTCCAATTACAAGTCACTTCAGTTGTGGAAATATTTTCGATTCATCTTTTCAATGAGTATTTCTGCACAAACAAAATGAAAAGTGAAATTAAATCTTTCTTTAAAAATGAGAATGCAGTTAAATTTGCAGGATTACTTGGGTTACTTATATTATTAGATGAAAATAAGGATTTAGTTCCAGGTCCTTAGGGAAAGTTTAAAGTGTCAAAAAGTATTTAGAAAGATCAATTTTTTTATATAATGCATTGATATACTCTCCAATTTGAAATCAAGTCGAAAATTCTTTAAAATATTATTGAAAAGGAATAAATACATGCATAGAAGGACACAGTGAAAAATATTTTAACTTACTTATAAAACAGTCTAACATTTTTAAGTTTTGCAAGGCCTCTGAAGATTCGCCACTTGTTACTTTTCAGAAGCATTTTTCATTGATAGTAAGCCATATTCCCATATCTCTAAGAGTGAACTGCCTAACAATCATCCAAAGAAACTGGCAATTACGTACATAGATCCATGTGCATGTAAAACGATATTTTGTAGCTTTATGGTAGATAGAATCAAATCAGGGATTATTCTTTCCGAACAATACGACCTTTCTTCAATACAACGGTGACCAAGAATGGATGTTAGTCGCTATTATACATTTTTGCTTATACCAATCTTATTACTGCTGTTTGGTTATACTAGGAACAGCACATAATTGTATAACAGCATACACTTACGTAAATTCTCATAAAGATACAAAAAGCAAAAATGTTAGTAAAATTTCTTGTATATTTTTTAACCTCTTCTGCGGATTGCTCTACAAAATAATTATTCACAGATAGTCAGGCATAATTATGTATTGGAAATAGGAAAGCACGGAAATTTTCAAAGCTCCATTCCAAAACATTTACATGCGGAAAGGAGAAACTAATATATATATATCTCATTGTTCAGCAGCAGCTGAATTGAAATTGAAAATTTTCTTTTGAAATAACATATCCCACTGCACAACGCAGTCAGCTTTTATACGATTGTTGGTGGAATACTATCCCTCAGTCTTTAACTTAAAATAGAAATCAACTTTTGAGCAAAACATTACTAGAAACATTCTATGTATCGATGAGAATTTTTTACCACCCAGTGATTTATATCAATTGATTTAAAAGGATCTGAGAATCATCTTTTGCCTTTTTAGCTCCATTTGAAATCTAATAGTGATAGGTTGTTAATCTTCTCGAAAAATGATGAAGCTCGTTTTCATCAACAGAATGTAATGAACAAATATAGTTATGGTATTTTGATCAGAGTGAATCCCATTTTTATTATTTCCTTTACATTTCTCTAAAATAACATTCACATCATAATATATTATAGAACAATTTTTTGCAAAATACTTGTTATTTAAAATTTAACTACACAATCCGATAACCAATGACAATTTTTATTTCTGTGACTAATTCTAGTATTGTTTGTCAATGAGATAATTTATCACGGTAGATGCAGTAAAAAATTTTAAATCACTAAACAGGTAATATTTTTCTAAAATGAAATCATGAGATGGAACCACTGTATAATCATACTCGCGAATATTAAAAGAGTGTAGGGCTTTGTAGTAAATTGTTCAAGGGAACTATCTTTCAAAGGACAATGAGAAAACTTTGGAAAATCTTAGGATAGACTGATGATTAGAAAATCTTAAAAATAGCACTTCATTGCACATATGAAACATTCTTATTGATTGTTGTATTCAAATACGTTTTATGAATATAAACGTAAAGAGATGATTATTGAAATATTGAAGACATTGTTAATTAAATTTATTTTATTAACTTAATTTTCCTTACGAAATTTCTTAATCACATTTAAATATTGCATTTTTAAACGCATACAAAATATTTTTAAATTACATAATTTAAAATATTATTTTTGTTTCCTAAAGTTTAATGAAAAATACAACACATTAATATCTATCGTTATATCTATCACGTAATCAATACGTTAATATAGCGTCGTTAATATCTATTTTCGACGTCATATATTACCAAATCGTAATTACTTTTGTTTAAAATATCCCAAATGTATAGGTGTTTTCGGATAAGAAGAGTACATGAAAAAAATTAAAAATCAATCTGTTAACACATCCATATTAATATATATATACATACACGCATATATTTAGTGAATATATAAATAGATAAAAAATAAATGAGTATATTTATAGAAAACGTATTTGTAAAAATACGTCTGCAAATTAAAATTTATATGCAGACGTATTTTATCAAGAAAGATATAAAACACTGCAAAATTTTTATGTCTTTATTGATACATGTTGGAGAAAAGAAAATTTTACACTTCATTATTTAATTGAAAAAATGGATAAATGCTTTATTTTTTATAATTTCGTTGGAAAAAATTTATTTCGAATTGACATTTTGCCAAAAATAGGAGGACACTTGTTATCCCCTCAGTACCGCCTGATTTGAAGTAGTCCTGATAAAAATTCCATTTCTGATTGGTATCGGTCAAGTGCTAACTTCTTTTCTCAGCAATTTTTTTCCAAAATAAATTCTAAGCGTTTTGAATTGTTAGCACTAAACGAAAAATTTTTTTTCAAACCGAATTTATAGTTTATGCATATATTATATATAATGCTTACAATAATATAAACTAAATATCCACATGATAATGTTTGTAAAAAATATATTTTAAGTTGAACATATTTGTGCCAGGATAAAATTTGAAGAAAACATCTCTGATGAGAATCTAAATTCATAGATGAATTAAAATCTCTCAAATGATTGTGTTCTTTCTTAGAATCCACATACTGAAAAATACTAAGTACTAAAAAAAATTATTATTATAATAAACTTTTCATTTTTTAACGTTTCGTATAAAAATAAAATGAATATAGTAATTTATTTTGTATATTAAATACGTTCAATATAACAAAATGATCATTGTTAATTAAGTTTGTTTTTGCTACAACATGGAATAAACAACACAATTTAAAAACAAAGATATTAAGGGAAAATATTTTAAAATTTACAATATATTCTTTGCTAGAAATTACCAATGAGGAAATTTTGGCATCATTTGGTAACAAAAAGTAAATAAATGCGAATCAATTACCGATATTTTGCCTAAAAATATAATTTTCAAAATAATTTTGATTGATTCGAATCTTAAAAGTTATTTAAAATTAATTTTAAATTTAAAAAAACTTTTAGATTTCTTAATAAAGTGATTTCTAAATTAAGGACCTTTATATTATTTATTTTTTTAATAATATACGATATTACCTGATTAGATAAATTGTATATTAAACTTTTATTTTATAATATTTAATATTAAATTTTTTTAAATAACTATTTTTTATGATAGATTAAAAAACGTTATCTAAGGCTTTCACGTTAAAATTTCTTTCATTTCAATGTAATGAAAAATATTTTCTTAAAATATATAAAAGTGTTTAACACAAAATAACTTCAGTTATTTATTACTTGAAAGGGAGTACATATAGTTAACAAAATATTAGTTTACTGTAATTTCACGTTTATCGATTAAACTAAATTATCTGTGTTCACTTAATAAAAACATATGGACAAATAATCTACAGTAGGTAGTATTTACAGATTCTAAAAAAAGTATCAATATTGTCCTATAAACATATCAGTGTATATTAAAATAAATATATTTTATATTTTTTAAATGCAGAATATTTCATGTCTTGCTCCCAAGGAAATGAACAATAATTTTGACAAAAAATAAACTGATTAATTTATTTCATTAGAAAATTTGCTTTTATTTTTATTTAATAATTCTTAATATAAATAAATTAAGAAAGAAAATTATAAAATAATTTTAAAAATTTTTGATTTTCTTATTGTTTGATTTCACTTTTAGGTTTTACTTCAATCAAAATCTTATACCATTAAAGAAAAAGCTTGATTTTATTTTCATTAATGTTAGTTACTTCTATTATTTTATACTTTAATAAACAAGTAATTTTTAAAATTTTCATTTTTTTTCAAATTTGAAAACTCCTTTCACTTTAGATTTTGAAAGGTTTATTGACACATTTATATGAGTATATGAAATGATATCAAAATAAATTAATATAATCAATAAAACTTAAATGAAATTTCCTTCGGAAGTAACAATTGATTAAAATTTTTATTTCTATTTTGAGACAAAACTGCGTTTTAAAATGTATTCATATGTTAAATTACCTTAGTTTTCCTCATAACAAATATAATATGCATCTACTATATATGAGAAATCAACTAATTAAAATATCTGAGTTATAAATTTGCAAAGTAAATGAAGAAATATTGAGTTTATTTATTGAAAAGAGATCTGGAAAGAATTTTCTGAAAAATTTGGTTTATTTTTTGTTCAAAAACATTTACATCAAACATTTTAAAATTTAATTAAATTAAAATAAATTCTTTCATACAATTTCTTTTTTAAAAAACTCTAAATTAAGATGTTTCTAAGCGTTTATAAAAAATACTTTTAGCAGTAATCATACAATAGTTTTTTTCGTACGAACTACTGAAAAAACGTCTAACAATTAAAACTAATATTTTATTTTCGAAAAACACTAGTTCATATTTTAAATCCTAATTTTTAATTATTTAATTGGATCTTGCAAAGAAAATCTTCATTTTACTAAATATTTCTCTTTTAAAAATAATAAATAAGTGCATTCACAAATATTGTCATGTAATTTAAACCCTAGTTATGACAAAATCAATGATTTTTCTAGTGATTTTTAGCAGAGCTTTCGTAGTATTTACGAAAAAGATACGCCGTACCTCTTAGTTGGTTCATATGAATTTTTTCAAGATGATATTTTTTATTTTGAATTAAATTTTAAAATTATAATTGACCGCAAAGGCAATAATTTTGCAATCAGACTAAATGTCATTCCTTTAATACAACAAAACTTTAAATATTATTTCAAAAAAATATGTTTTACATTTAAATTTTAAAATATTTATTGATTTTATTATGAAAAATCCCATTTTATTTTTAGTTAATTTTCATTAAAAATTTATTTATATAGAAAGTTATTTTCATTAATTGTCTTTAATCAATATTTAATTTTTAATTTTATATTTTTGTGCTTACTTTACTAAATTTAATATTAATATATTCACTGTAGTTCCAAATAAAAACGAAAATTTAAATCAAATCCTGTTTGATAATTGAACAAAAGCAATAAATATTAGCATTACATTTTCTGACTTGAATACAAATATCTGTTTTAGAGGCTTTCGTATCTTTTAAAATAAATTAGCAGTTTAATTTCGTTGGAGAAAAGTTCGCTTTGCAAATAAATAATTATTCAAATAGTATGTGTACAAGGGAAATTGATATGAAGCAAAGAATTCCTGTTAAAGGTGTTAAATTTAAGAATTATCTTTGCATTTTTCAAAATTAACATTTATGAAACATTTTGACAAATTTTTTAACAGTAAGCTATTTTCAGAAGAAAAAAAACTCAAAATCATTTTATTTAAAAAATTGTTTTATATCATGTTATTAATATTACTTAATATTACTATAATACTTAATATTACTTAATATAACTTTTTATAAATTTATTAATTTTTTTTATTTTTAAGAAAAAATTTATCTGAAATTTTGTTACTGAGATAATGCAATTTTAAAGTTTTTCAATTGCACAATTTGAAAGATTATTCATTAGAATAAGCACTGACTTTAATATAAACCAAAATTTATTTTACCTTTATTGTATGACAAAATTATTCTTTATAATAATGAAAAAAAATCCATAAAATTAATTGATAAGGTTAATATATTTTTTAGCGTTTTCTTTTCATATTTAAAATTGATAATAAATATGATCAAATTTGATGCGTTGTATTAAAGTCTATTAATTTTTCTTAAAACTGTAATTTTTTTCGTTCATAATATTTCATATACATAGATCTGCATTAGGAAAAAATATTGGGAAGAAAGTATTCAAATAATCGTGCAAAAAATCCATTGCTTTCAGACTCTTTCTTTAATATAAACACTGAAAATTGATTCCTATAAACTTTTATAAAAATATTTTGTATTTTAAATTTACATTCTGCAAAATTTTTAAATTTATTAATATACTGTTAAAGTAATAAATTATAATATATCAATGCACTTTTGGTCCTTAAAATAAGAAGATGTGCAAATAAAGTTAACCTTAAAACGGAAACTAAAGAAATGAGAAATGTTGTTAAAATAAACATGCATAGCATCTAATTTAAAAACTATTGAGTTTATTGATTTTAACATAAAACTAGTTATTACCATTTTGTCTGATATATTCATCATTTAAATAAAAATCAGAGTTATGCCTCGAAAATTCAGATAATTACATAACTCTTACAAAATCAAGAATTATCAATGGCTAGTCATGAATGTAAAGGAAGGGAACTAACCTTTTAAATCATGACAAATCTTGTCACATTTTAAAATTAATATGTTTTTTATTGAGGATATAAAATACTTATAATTTTCAAACTATTACATACGCCATAACTCAATGATGAGCAAGATCGATTCTACTTTTAACTTTCGAAAGACTGATGAATTTCGTAACGACCCTTCAATAAAGAAAAAGAGAAGCATGTAATCGACTTAGTTTTATAAAGCTATTTACGAGAGAAAAGTGCTTTTTAAAAAAGGGATCGGGTAATATTAAAATGATTTACAAACGATAATGGAGCACGACATACTAAGCATGTTTTGAAAATGAGTGATAGTCTGGTGAAGAAACAAAAAATTACATAATTTAAAAGAAATAACAATCTTTCTGAGAAAAAAAGGGCATACGTTGAAAATGAAAAACACTATATTCAAGAAAAAATCGATCCATTAACTTTAATTTTCAATAATTAGAAGCTACTTAAATACATAGCGCTTTATATGAAGGCAGATATTGTGGTACTTATGTTAGAGTTTATATAAAATTTTATTTTTAGTTGCATTTAATAAAAATAAATATGTATCACAATGTAATTATTATTTATAATAAATATTATTGTACATTTATAGTATCATTAATAATATATTATAAATGTACAGTTAGGAAACAAGTAATTACATAGATTGATATATAAAACAGTCTCAAGCATATAATAATTGGCTACATTTGCATAACAATATATATTTTATGAATTGGTTTGTTAGCTGTTTTTTATTTCCTAGCAATTATTTTCACAGTATTTAATTTGTTACAGTGAAAATTAATATAGATCATTCTATTTTTCATGATATTATTTTCTTAATTCAAACCAATTGAGTTCTAAAAATTTTTATTTTTCAGTTCAATTTAAGTATAAGTACATTATCTTTACTTTAAAATATAATGTTTAATTTTAATTAAATAAAGAGGACTTCATTTTATATTTTATTTTTTAAAATGAATCCTTCGATATACTTACATCTTACAAAAATACTTGAAAGCTAAAATATATTTGTGTGGAAATATGGAAATATTTTAATATTTGTAAAAAGTGTATATTTTTGCTTAAGTAAGTCTTACTGCTTTATTCAGTATTTTATTGAAATAAAGTATAAAATAGTTTGCATATCGTATCATAAATGATGACGCAATTCATTTTATTTCTAAGAGTGTTGGTGATTTATATATAAGGGAAAGAAGGATGTAACATGATATCATCTTTAAACCAATAGTTTTGTTTTTATTAAAATCGAATTTCTTCTAAAAAGAAAAACGGATAAACAGTTCCTCCTTTTCTTCGTAAAAATTCAAAACAATGAGATAAGGCTAGTTTATGTGAAGAGAATCGATGCAAGAGAAATATTATTTATTTTTAGTTTCTCAATATTTTAATATTTTTTGTTAAAACTAGTAATGCTCAGTAGTAAATTTCAACTTTTATTTTCGAAATAATAAGTGCTATACAAAAGAAACATTTTTAATAGTGTAATCATTCTCAATGTAAAACTCGAAAGTATAAAATCCATCAACTTGACTAAGCTTGAACTAATATAAAAATTATAATCAATAATAACATTTTATAGTAAGTATAAATTATAAGCTAAATTTTATGTTAAATTTTATTTATTTTTTAAATTACTAATTTTTAAAAATGTTATTAACATTTTTGTTCAATTAAACACTGTGAATTGAAGGTCAATTATAGCATATCTTTGTTTACATTACCCAATGTTAAAATTAGAACAAATATAAATGATCGCTTACAAAGTAATTATATCTAAATTATTACTTATTTATAAATGAAAGTGTAGGAATTTAGGAAGAAAATTACATTTAATAATTAAATTTATATAGATAATTACTTTTGGTTGACAATTATACCATTAGCTAATGAGATAAAAGAGTTTAATGCAGTATGAGTCATTAGATATGCAATTATAATGTATAATTAGAGTTAAAATGTTGATAAAGTAAACACTGAATG
>JAPDSC010101777.1:289-50524 GCA_026290005.1 Latrodectus geometricus | reverse complement strand
TTCCTTGCAAATTTAATTATCAATAAAAAAAATTTAATTTTTTTATATCAAATTTTATTTTTAGTTTTAATAGCAGAGAAATATTACCTTGATTGAAGATTCATTTGATTAACAGGGCTAATTTAAAATATAAGCATTACTAATATATTGAGCAAATATTGTTTCAATAAAAAAGTGCTTAATCAAGTATGAGAGATATCTTTTAGTAGATTGACTTTATTTTATGGGTCAAATTAATTTCTAGTTCATTGCTTCGACATAGAAGATAATTATTAATCGATATACAACCTTTGAGGTCATTGTTCATCGACAATAGCTAGAAAAACTAGGTTGTTAGCGAATAATACCATTAACTAGAATTAAATTGTTCAGTGAAGACTTATAGATAAAGTGTAACAATAAAAATTTACATTTTGAAGGAATTTGTTATAATTCTTTTATTTATGTTTTCATTAATACAATGTTAATATATATTTACGAATTCTTAATTGTAATTTAACGGTTTACTTTAACATTGAATTATACATTTTATTCAAATATCTGGATCTGTTTATGTTTATTACAATATTTGATGTTTTATCACATTATACATTTAACATTTATTACATTATATATCTAAAGATAACACAGTTTACATAATAAGAATTCATGAAAATTTCAGATAAAACATTCACTGATCATTCGATGAAACAATTTTCAATTTTATTTATGATAATCATAATTATAAATTAAATATAGTAATATATATAATTGAATTATTGTACTTTAAATAATTATTTAAGGAAAAAATATTTTCTGATCTGTAGTATTATTTTAAGTTGTTTATTTTCTTCCAGATTGATTTTTATAAATTCGTTAGAAAATCTGATTTCTAACTTTGACCAAATTTGAAAATAAAAATATCTTTTTTGAAAAATTGGAAACAAATCCGATTTTTTCCGTAAGTAGTATGGTGTTTGCAGAAAGAGTCGAGATAATTGAAAAAATCTATAGACATTCGATTTTGAAATATTTTTTTTCTGTATAATAAATCTACTTTCTCATATAAAATGCATAGACTTTGCTTCATTTTTTGTAAATACATATAAGACACTGAGTACCACAAAAACCATGAGAGTTGCAAGATACTGTAAAGCATTTGCGTATCCAACACGCATTTCTAAATGAGGCAAATTTTCATCGAAAATTGGTCTTATTCACCTGTAGAATTTGTCTGAGCTTAATAGGCACTAATTACAACGGATGTGCAAGAAGAAAAAACTTCATCTTCCGTTGTTCAACAGCATCTGAAATCCAAATTGGGATTTTTCATGGCAAAGAGTCTAATACTATTGCCATGCTCAACAAAGCTATGCTATACGTATAAATTAACACATAATACTTAATTATGTCTACATATTAATCATGTATACTTTTTTAATATTTTTAGACAAAAAAACTAAAAAACTCCATTCATCTAACTCATTTTCATTCCATTTGTAAGTCCATCAGGATAATTTAAGTTATAGAGAAAGTCGAACTGTATTAAAGCATGTTATTACATACCATTTATACGGAACACTGAGCCAAAGTATAAATTTATCTTAAAAAGTCTGAAAAACATCAAAGAGCTCCTATTGAAGCAAAATTAGCATCACAAACATTTTAACTAAAACATGTTATTGATATTATTCGCACCATTAGTTATGCATTTGTATTCTAATTCCATTTATTCTAGTCATTACATCACATGATTCATTGATTTTAAATATTTTTTAAAACTTGCAAGTATTGATGATTAAACCAAAATCTCTTAAATTATTCCTCTTATTGATAATAAATTATTTGAGCCAACATCATTACTATGTAAAGATAGTAAAGTATTTTATATTTGATCAGTTTAAAAAATTAGATAGTCAAAAAATTGAATTAATAGAATGTACTGTCCTTATCGCTAGGAACGTTGAATAAAATATATTGTGCTTATTAAAAAATTGTGCATAAAATTATTATGACTCACCTACCAAATTACAATTTTTTTAGTCAGTTTTTCTCGAGCTAGAACTATTTCAGAAATTAAAAAGTCATCATTTTCCGCTTACTTTAATTATGTTATGTAAATAAAAAAGTGATTTAAATTGTTATCATCCCCCTGATAATTGTTTTAATATTCGCATATATCTTTCATTGATTACTTCAATTATGATAAGGAAATAAATTATGATTTAAGCAATTATTATTATTGATAATTATTTACGTATTCATACTTATTTATCATGGACTGCTTCATTAATGATAATTAAATAAACAAGAATGATTTTTTTAGAGAGATGAATGAATGATTTAAGTTTTTATTATCATTGATAACTTAGTATTATTTATTTTTCATTGTTTGATTCAATAGTTAAAAAATAAATAAGATTGGTTTAAGCAACTTTTATCATCGAGAATTATTTTAATTATATTTATCTCATATTACTTTCTTCAACCATTCTATTGAAATAAACAAATATTATTATCATGATATCTTAACATTTATATTTCATTCTTGTTTCAAGGACTTTAAAGAAGAAATGAACTAAAATAATCCCATTTGTTATTGGCATTATTATCTAATTTTGTGTTGATATTTAAATTATATTAATGATTTCAACGACATTATGATAAATGAATATTTTAACTTTAATATTAAATAAATTAACGAGAATGAAAAAAACTACTATCACCTTTGATAATTACACTAGTATATTCATTTAAATTAATTCATTATTGACATTTGTGACTTTTTGCGTGTGTGTAAAAATATCTATCTAAGCCAAACTCTTAAAAAAAACCCTCAGACACTCTTAATCAAATGAATTGAATTATTCTTGAATGAAATGCTATTATGCATAATTGGAAGAAATTAAATCTAAATGAAAAAATGAAAAAATAAAAAAAAATTCGTTTATTTGATTTTTTCAACTTGAGTTGATTATAAATTGAAAGGCAATTAAGTAAATTGTTGCATTTGAGTTTAAGAAGATACATTTTTTCTAAATGGAGCTAATGGAGTTTGATTTACAAACTAATTAAAATTACTATCTAACCATCTTTTTGAAGATCGTCAATAGATATAGTAAGATAAAATATTTGAGAAATCTAAATTTTAAAAGTTTTGAATGAATCAAAATTTGCAAACTTTTTTTAAGTCTAAGAATAATAAAAATGAGAGGCAAGGGACAGGATTTAATTACAGTTAAAATTTCTTAATTTGAATGAAACTTAAATTAAGCTATTTAAAAAATATAAAAACTAAAAATGATATTTCAATGTTTCTAAAAAATATACTTTAGTATTGTAAAGCACTTTGGAAATAAAAATGAAAAAACTAAAATATAGTTTCATATTTTGTCGCTGGATAGATATTTTTGATTTAGACATTTTATATTAAATAAATCGTGATTTTTATTTTATTTAATCATTTTCTAAATTATTGTGAACAGGAATTGTTTCTATTGTCAATTATTTTTATAAGCGAGAAAATAGTGCAAACTTTTGAATGAAATTTAGCCGGTTACAAATACATTTCTGAAAATTGGTATAGAAACATTACGAATTTTAATTTGCTGTGATATGGTACTATGACATTTAATCAAATTCTAATTCATCCCCATAAATTGAAATGCTAGACTAGCATTGATTTTATTGAATATTAAAGAGATTCAAAATATAAAGCTTCATTTTAAGTGAATTATTTAGAAAGATATTAATAATTTTTTTCTCTTATTAAAACTTTGAAATAATATATTTATATTTCCAATTACGTTTGAATTTAAAGTAAACAGTTATTTGATAATTCAATAGAATTTATACATTATATAATTCTGGATAATTTTCGAAGATTTCTGATTTAAAATATTTTGTCGCTTTTTAAAAGTCTAAAGCTAACCCTAGATTATAATTTTATGCTTGATTTTTTCTTTAATTTTCTCTTTTTTTTAGTTCTTATTGTTTGAATTCTTAAATAATCTCGTTCTTTCTTATTTCAAGAAAATAAATAAACAAGACAAAGTTAATTGCTTAAAAGAAAATATTCACCAATTGGAATTAATATTTAACGTTTCAATTATATTAAAAGAAAAAAAAACAAATATTTGTTGTTTATTTAGGATAAATTCAGATTAAAAAATGCGTTGAGATGTTGAAAAATGTTATTTATAAAACTTCAGCTGAAATTTTCATTAAAATAAGTGAAATAATAGCAATAAATCATTAGAAAATTGCAACCATTTAAATTGAGAGTTTATTTAGATAAAATAATCTAATATCATATCCTTACTTTAATGCATAAATCATGGACAAGATCTTCATACATCATGCAAAATAATCCAAATATAACTCATTTAAAATATTAAATGTATAATATTAATTGTTAAGAGCAACTTGTTTATGAAGACAATTAATTCGTTTCATTTTTTTAAGATATTTAAAAATCTGTTATATAAAATTCAAATTTTGTTTCTGATTAAACAAATTTATTTCAATATATTTCAGTAATGCTTTCCACTAATATTTTGAAAAGATTAATTTGTCATTAAATATACACTTCTTTCTAAATGCATTAAATGCATTGCATTTTCAATTAAATGAAACATGTTAGTTTATGGAAAATTGGCATTTGATTCATTTACTTCATGTCAATAATTGAAATACGACATAAGGGCTTAATTTTTTTATACTGAGTAACATTTAAAATGCATTGGAAATATTTTGTTAATTATAAAAAGAGTCAGTTTTTAAATAATAAAAAATGAAGGAAATAGTTTTTAAAATAAACGATAAAAATCTGTAATAGTGACAATAATGAAATGTGTTTCAAAAGTTCTTTGCAAATATGTCTCTGAAAAAGTTAAAATTCGTATTTTCATTTACTGAGTATTGTTTATTTAATTGCAAAATATGTTTTGCACATTATATATCACTATAATGATAGTTGCCACAATTTTTTTATAAAACAAAAAACTAAAATGTAAGTCTTCTCCAATGTAGCAAATTCAACAAATACCAAATTTAAGACAAACGCAAGTGAAAAAAAATCTTCACAAAATATCATTTCATTAACAAAATCATATGAAAGAAAAATTATATTGTTAAATATTTCATTTTAATATAAATCAGAGAAAATAAAATTTCTTAATTTTTTATTAAATCGCAATTTAAAGATTTTTTCATAAACAATTAAAACAAACCAGTTTTTAGAATTTTATATATTTCTTGGTTTTTCTTAAATTTATTTTATCTCCTAAGAGTTTTATTCAAAATGTTGTTTCGTTAAACCAAATCTTTAATTATTGTTTCGATTTGCCCCGAACGTTCATTTTGTGCACAAGAAGTCTAATTAGAATGGGTGTTTAATTTAAATTTTAGAAAAATACGATACAATCACGTGCACATAAACCTAAAATTTACAATTTTTTAGTAACATGCAACAAAAAGCTTTTTTCTTTAGTTAATAGTTGGATGCAAAGCATGATCCGAAAAGCATGTGCATTATATATAACTTGGTAATGTGTACCATTATGAAATGTATCCAATCATTGTGTAAGAATACAACTATGAGAACATGAAATCTATTTTTTAATAAAAATATAATTGACATTTAATTATATGACATATTTTAGTTAAATATATTTTTGTTTCCATTTAATATGAATGACATATTTTTGAAATAAACAAATATAAATTACAAAAAGTTTATAATTTATTATGCATAATACAATATGAATATTTTTGAATTTACTATGTAAGAAATAAAAAGAAAGAAGAAAATGTAACACTGCAATTTAATAATGAATCGTGACAGAATTTTAAATTCTTTAACCATTTAGCCATTGAATATTTTGTCGCTTACATAAAATTATATGGTAATATCAATAGTTTCTTTTCTTAAAATGTTACATTTTATTATCACCAATAGTGATGCAAACCTAAATTTCAGGAAATTTGTTACAAAATATTTTTTGTGTTATAAAATTATTATTGCTTTTCTCTTTTTAAAAATAGTTTCAAGAGAATTTATAATTTAAGATTGTGTGAAACTTTTATTACATTCTAGAAATATATAAAATTTTCATTGCATGTATAACTTTATTTGGGAACTATTACTTGTTTATCTATAATGCAGTATAATATTTTAAATGTAAATAAATTTTATTTAAAATGCAATTGCTTGATTAAATCTAGGCGTTTTATAGAAACGTCTAGAAATTTTGCTACGTAGTATAAAACAATGGGATTCTCTAACACGATACTCTCTCCTTGAAAATTATTTTAGAAAACTGCTATATCATTCCAGTATATAATAATTGAAGAGTATGTTATTGATGGTTGTAAAATATATTTGTGCTATTCTTTCCCAATAAATAATCTACATTAAAAATTGTACTAATAAGTTTATGAAATTAAAAATAACACAAGTAATGAATTTGGAAACAAAATAGTCTTTAAATCTGAAAAAAAGGAGTTGAAATCTATTAACATGTAGATTTTAATTGAAAGAAAACTTTTCATGTTTAAAATAATCAATTTTAACTATAAAATCATCAAAGGAATGTATTGAACACACCAAAAAACCAATCAAAAAATATCATAAGAAAACACCTATCTATTAAAAATACTCAAAATATCCATATTTTACCTTAAGGGTTTCATTTTTCTTATGATTGTAAATAAAAGTTATAATGCATCATATAGTAAAAATTATATTACAAATATAGAATAGGAATTTTTATTTTAATTTAAATTTCAAAAATACAAAGAGCTTTGATGCTTTTGGCAAAATAATTTAATTAATTTTTAATGCTTGAATAATGTTTTCAATATTGATAATAATTCAGTTTAAGGGAGGTTTTTTTTACAAAAAAAACATTAATAAAAAGTAAACTGCAAAGTCAGTTATTATAACAAAAATACTATAAACAAACTTATTAAACTTATCTACCACATAAACTAACTTATTAAACTTATCAGCTATGGGATTCTGTTGAATATCAGAATTAATCTTTTTATGACTAGGAAATAAGAAAAATTTGAATAACAAAAGTTGATACGTACAACATATTTAAATGATAATAAAATTTATAAGCTACTTTTATGTCAGATATAAACTATACAATAGATACTTTTTTAAAATAACTCAATGAAATATTCCTTTTGATCCTCAGAAAAGTTTAACAATGAAATATTTCATTGATTTACTGAAGAATTACATACTTATATTTCTTCTTGTTGCTCTAACCATTCCATTCATTATTTTGGGATTTTTATAGGGATAATAATTATGTCTTCTATTACAAAATTATTAAAATGTTAATATATTCGTAATCAATATTACTTTTCAGTTTCATCTACAAATTGAATTAACATTTTTTATTATTTTACTTATCTATTTGCATGTAAATAATATTATATAAAATGCAGAACAAATAGTAACATTTATTATTATTTAAAGAGAAAAACTATTTTATATCATTATAAGTATTAAATTGACTATGCTGTATGTTAAAATGAAAAGATATCTTCGTGGTTAACTGTTTGTTAATTGTAGATTGTTTCTTTAATATTCTACATTATTTCATTTCATTTTTTAATTTTAAAGGTTACATTTAAATAGTAAAAGAGAAGCAAAAGCGAAGAAAATAGCTATTCTTACATTTAAACGAAAAAAGTAGAGATTTTAGCTTTCTAATAAATATTTTTTATCCAAATTTTTATTTTTCTTCACATCAATTATTACACATTAAATAAGAATACTTTTAATTCAAATGTCTCACTTAAGATTTTGACATAAAATAGTCAAATTCTAAACCTATATACAAAAATATTCAAAACTGAGAAGGGCAAATAAGATTTATATAATGAATAATTTTCGATGAATTGGATATCGAAAAGGAACTTTTTAAAGTAAATTCTTTTACATATTAATCCCATCCAACACACTTTGCTAAGTAACAATAAAAATAAGTTTAATCAATAATACAATTAACGCTTAAACGTTCTAATCTCTTCAAATAGGTTTTTAATTTAATTGACTTGATTTACGAAATAGCCATTAATCGATAGGTTTGCATCAGTTAATAGACACTATAAATGTTTGGGAACGATTATTCTTACAAAACAATTGCGTTAATCCAATAAATTAGTTTGTTAGCTAATTGTTTTAAATTTGTTGCTATACATAATGTAGGCATTAAAGTTTGCAAAAAGGTTTTCCTTTCTAGATTTTCATTACAGTACATTGAGTTTAATATTTGACATCAATATTTATAGATTTTCAGATACTCTAGCTGCTGTTATATTTATCAGTTTCCCCGAATAGGAATCATGATATAAACTAAAACTTTTTAATAATTTCCAGTTCTTAAATAAAAACAACAGAAAAAATTTGTAATGATATAAAAAATTTAATTGTGCAATGATTTTAAAAATATATACATGATTATATTTTTTATTATTAACGCTTATTTAGTTAAACGATTATTTATTTTTTATATAAGTTAAACATGAATACATGATTATTTAAGTTTATTTTTTTATTTAATGATTATTCTAAATTTATTTAAAACATACTAACATTGATGTTGAATTTGTCAATCACGCATTTAGATTATTTTAAATTACTGTTAACAAAACAATCAATACATTCAAGATTTGATTTTAAAGATATTAAAATAACACATACTTGGTTACAAAACTTGTACAATAATTTCTCTTGTTATCTACAGTATGAAATATTATACTGGCAGATTCTTAAACTACATATCATTGCACAGTCTATTTCTATTACTTTATAAACTAAATGAAGTTGAGTTACTTTATGCTTAACAAAAATCTAAAATCAGCAAAATTTCGTATCCTTAACGACATTTATTTTTACTAATTTTTACACTTATTAGTAATTGTTCTTTTTAAAAATGGTTTTTCAAATCAATTTTGACTTTCTTTCCTTTTATTGAATACAATATTTATATTGAACTTGTAATATATTTGAACTGTATAATAAATGTTATCAGTTATTAATAGTTATTTTAATCATTCATGAATGCTATAATCCCTTTCTTTCGCTTACGACAAAAAATTATGTCTTAAAAATATCAAAAACATAATCAACTAAAATCGTTTTTATTATGCATAACTTATATAACAACAAATAACTGAAAATACACTCATTAAATTATCAGGATTTTATTATGATCAATCAATTAAAGAAAAAATAGGAAATATGATTATGTTAAGTAAATATAACTGGGTATCACTTTTCATATTTTTAAAAAATCATTTTTCTTTTCTTTTTAATGAAAAACTTTTCTTAATTCTTTATAAACATACCTAGTAAATTTTGAGGAAAGATCAAATAACCTTATGTCAGGTTTATTAAAATAATTTATATTACTGTTAAATGACATAAAATTTAGTTTGAAGTTATAAACACAAGTGTAATTATGTATTAAAACATATTAATGACATAATGTTTCCCCATACAAGAAAATTACTTCAATAAAATTAAAATTTTAATGTGATATAAAGTATTTAAATTTTATTTATTCCAACAAAAAATAAAACAAGTATATAAAAAATAGTATTTTTCGTTTATTTTAACATATATACTTCATTACACTAAAACATATCTATTAAATAGAAATGCGCTTAAACAAGAATATATCTGTTACTAATGGATAGCTTGACGTATGTAATAGGTCAGATTTATTTCTAGTTCATTTCGTTGACAACAAAAAAATAGCTATTAGAAGATTTACTTCCCATGTAGTCATTAGTTAAGAATAATGGATTGAGGGCTTAGTCACAGAAAATATTCTAAAGACTGAATTAAAAATTTTAGTAAAAATTTCAGTATGTTAGGGTCATGTATTAACGTTAGTGAAGAAACATGACTTATTTATAATTCTTTCTGTAACATTTATAATATACCTACAATTTTTTTTACATCAAAGTCACACTTTAAAACTTTTAACTAGATTTTTATTTGATGCTATTTGATTAATTATATTGTAAATATATTTTAATTCATTAATATTGCTGATATAGTTCATTATATGTAACATGCGTAGAAACGTGATAAGAATTCGTACTAAAAAGTTTCAAATAGAAATCTATTACAAAGAGTTAAAATGAAAAACTTGTACAGTGGTATATCAAAAGCATATGATATTCGAAATGTAAAATAACGTTAATTAACAATTTAAAACATGGATGAAATATTTTTGAATTTGTATTTTAATTTGAAATGCAATAATGTTTCATAACTCAAGTAGCTAAAACAATATCATGAAAGAATTTATCAATTATTTTTATAAAAATTAATAGCATGATAGGAAAATTAAAACATCAGAAAATAAAGCATTGATAATTTAAGAAAAATTATTTAATTTATCCATAGTTTTGAACTCTATCTATGAAACAAAAAAGATATTTATAGTGTTAAATATCTAACAATTATAAACGAAAATGAATAGGATTATTTGATGTTATACATTCGATCTCCAAACATCTATAGAAAAGCACACTTTACATTTTTCTGTTATTAAAATATTTTAGATCATGATACATAAATATTTCCAATCCCCATCTCAAATAATTATCTATGTAATAGTACTTATAAATTTATTATAAATATGGTATCATAATTTAATCTACTTATATTCTCGCAACCACTGAATACATTAAAGTAGGAAAAGTTCCAAACACTCTAAATAATTATTTACAGAACATTTCTAGAGTTATTGCTTTGCTTGGTTAAAATCATCTCTTAAAAGGATGACTTTAATCAAGAAAAACACATTTCAATCGTACATTACTGTTTTAAAACCGTATAATTCAATGAAAAGAATTATGATGTCATATGCACGTGAATAAATAAATATAATCACTCCATTAAAAATGAAGGCATAAGAGCGTACATTATTATACACTGGAACATCAGAAATCTTAACCAATTGGGGAAAGGAACTCTATTTGGATTTCGGAAAGTTCGAATTACCGGGAAACCAATTTGAGCTCATGTTATTAGATCAATAATGTTCTGAATGTCCTGTTAATAGTAAATGTTTGTCTTGTTTCTTTTAAATCAACAATAAAACAATCTTATCCCTAATAAATTCTTATAAAGCTTAATACGTCAGCTCTCTTTTGATTCCTATCGATGTGATGAACACTGTTTGTGTAATGCATCACCATATAATAGACGTTGATCATTTGCTATGGCAATGAAATAAAATTACGGCATAGTAGTTTCTTATCGCAAACCATTGTCTGTTCTATTTCCTATCTCGTGCGTGTTGCGTACAAGTAGATCAATCTCATATTGGTTCGTCTTTTGTAAGGTTTTTAGTAATAGGTTACTTACTGTAGATTATTTGTAAAGCAGAATATTGGCAAAAACTAAACATAGTGCCTGTTTTGTTACAGTAAAGTTTGAAGTCCTCAAACTCCTAGACAAAGAAGAAAGTGCTGCAAAATTGGTGTTTGAATTCGATGTCGGTAAGACTACGGTCAGTGAATGGAAGAAAAATCAGGCTAAGACCGAATGCTTCTGCCTTATGAAAAGTGATAAAAACAAATGAAGAACACCAGAATTCAAGTTTCTGTTCATTAAAAAATCAACGAAGCTACTGTTTTGTGGCTTTCCCAGGGAAGACAGAGAGGTGATCTTGTCAGAGGCCTATATTTTCAGGAAAGAGATTTATAACGGAACAAAGCTATAAATGACAAATCCGCATTTTCAGACATCTACGGATGTGTAGATTGCTGGAAAAGGATTCATGAAGTTCGATAGTTAACAACTATTGAGAAAAACTATCGGAAGTTACTGTAGAAGCAGAAGAATATTTAATCAAATTCGAGAGATTGATTACAACAGAAAACTACTCCCCTTAGCAGTTTTGTAACGCAGACGATATCAAATTATGCATCTGAAATGTGTTGTTATTCTTAAGACTGAAAAATACTTTAAAAAGATAGAGTTATAATGAATCAGAATCATGTTTAAAAAGAACATACCATTTACTCTCATTTTCGACAGAATATTTTCAATTTCTTCTCAAAAAAAAGATTAATTGAATCTGAAATAGACGTATGTTGTTAGCATTAAAATATTTTTTTTCTAAAAAATGAATCATAATCATAAAATAAAGATGAATGTAAATTAAATTTAAGACTAAGAAATATAATACCTATTAGTAAATAAAAACCCATCAGTAAATTTGTTTAATGTAGATGGACTTTAGGAAATCAAGTTTTATGGAATAATTTTGTATTATTTAAAACATACAATTTTTAGATAACTGTAATTATATAAAAATAAGAAGAAAAATATTATAATAAGAAGAAATTTTAAAATTTTAAAAAAATATATAAAACAGTATAGTTTTTATTTTTTCTATAATATCTATAGTAAAAATAAAATGCAGTATGGATTTTATTTTTATGGTAGCCATAGTTTCATAAATGTTTATTTTAAAAGTAACTCTATTTAACTAATTATTTACAAGTTTAAATAATTTAAACAATGAGAAATATGTACTCTTTGTTACTAGCAATAGCATTGTAGTTTTCTTATCATTTGTATTTCGTTACCATTATTTCTTATCATTTGTATTTCGTTATTTTCACTTTAATTCAGATATAATTTCTTAAAAGTTTTACAATACTTTCAATATATTTTTAAAATCACAAAAATTCTATTGATTTCATCATTCTATCCATGTGAATATTAATTTAATCATTTTACACATTTGAATTCATATTTATAGATTAAAAGTTATCTAATAAAAATAAGTAAATAAGTTTATTAGTTAAACCAATTTAAGGAAAACATTTTTTGTTTTACATCGAAATATTTTATAGGATTTGCTGTAGAAAAATATCTAAATAGTGTATGAAGTTTGAAATATAGGCCAACACTTATTATTCTAAAATTAAAATATTTTTAATATTTTCAGAATTTTAATATTAAAAATTATGCAAAAGAGATTAAAATAACCTATCTAATAAATAAATAAATGCAAGAAAGTGAAATTTTAATATGTCTATACAAAGATATAGATGTAATATATTTCAACTTAAACCGCATAATTTATTTTGCTATTATCAACCCAAAATTAATAAATAAAATATTAACTCACATTTATGTTATAGATCTTTATGATGTGAATAATTCATCTTTATTATATTGTATCAAATAAGCATACATATTCATGGCAAATAAACGATTACAATTACAAGTTACAGAAAAAAAATGAAAATAAAAAAGTAAACATTCTTTGTAAGATAAATCTTTAGAGTTCATCTCGAATTTTAATGTCTCAAACGTATTCAGCTAGTTTAACAAGATTCTGTTTAATCGAGTAAGAAAACAATGGTTTGATCAAATTATCTCTTGATAAAGGTCAAAAACATTTCTGTTTAGTTTTCTTGACAAAGAAAATGGCTATTAATAGAAATATTCGCATCGGTCAAAAGTCATTAGCTGGTCATGAGAATGTTTATTTCTAACAATTCGTGCAGTAAAAAATGGATTGGTTAAAAGTGTTTTGTGTGTATGCCTGGTGTTTTGTGTGTATGCCTATTTTTTTATACACAAAAAAATAATAATGTGATTTGTAAATACTTACATATTTTCCTCATTTATATGATTTGCATATCGAAAATTTATATTGTAAAATGTGACTATAATGTGAATTTATCATAACATCAAAATCTATACAATGAAATAAATCTTCTAAATAAATCATCAGTCAAATGGTAATTGCTGAAATTATGTTTTGATAAATAATATTTTATTTTTAAAGTTATGATTTAATATAATTATTAATTTTATTAACATGTATTAAAAATTAATAATAAAAGCAGTTTTTCTCAAGGAAATAGCCTTAAAATTCATATTTAAATATCAAATAATGTCTCAATCTAATGTCTAAACTATGTCTTTTAGAGTTCTCTTTCTAATGATTTATTAAAGTAAATGAAACCTTATAATCAGATTTTTAATAAAAGCGCAAGGAATAATTAATAATAAATTTTATGAAAAAATTTCTATAAATTCAAATATTCTTGTTTTAATTCTGAATATTTCATATAAATTTTAATTGTATAATTTAAAGTGTTTTTGAGAAAATTCATTTCAAATTCTGGATTTTATTTCATTATATAGTCACATTTTACGAAAATTTTTATTAATATGAAAATACAATACCCTATGATTAAAAACTATTATATAAAACAATAAAAAACAGAATTTCTTAATTAAACGAAAGCAACTATTGCATCATCACAGGAACTGCTTTTTTTACAAATGCAAATTAAATTTATTTAAAAAATGAATCTTACTTGAGAAATATATCTTTTCACAACTGAATCATAAAAGTATGCGTTTCAGTTACAGTTTGAACTAAAATAACTTTCAAATAGATTCTTGGTGTATTTTCGGATTACCTCTCTGGCGGCATGTAAATGGACTCCTACAACTGGTAAAAAGTTTCTCAGGAATTAAAAATCAGCAATTAGCTGAAAATATCCCTATGCCAACCACACTACATTTTAATTTGTTATTTTAATATGATTATATATAATCAAAGATAAATACAAATGATTTTAATAAATACCTTAAATTTAAGCAAGCATAACGCGATACTAGATACTTGGTGTTTTCATTCATCAATAAAAAAATTAATTTAAATTGTTTTTTCAAACATAAAAGAAAAATTTACAGACATAGATTACCTAAAATAAATTAATATTTTTATATACATTATAATACTCCTATTTTATTAATCTTAAATAGAGTTCGACTATGCATTTCATATTTCTACTACTTTATGAGTGAACTGAAAAATTATATTAAGCAACACATTAATTTAGTTTGAAGTACATATTTGTCAATGCAAAAAAGGATTTTTATCCTAAATGGTTTTCAAGAAAAGTATAAGACATTCGTCATGAATTCTATATTTCTCCTAGTAGAAAAGCCTAGACAAAGAAAAAAGTGCTGCAGAGTTGGCTATTGAATTTGGAACCTGTTGCCAATTGTGGCTAAATTTGGAGCTAACACGTTCCATTCCATAGAAGATACATTTATCATTAAGCCATGGTGATACATGTAGACATAAAATTAAATAATACATAATAGGCTTTAAAATAATTTTCTTAACTTTTTGTAAAGCTCATAATTTTTGATTTATTATTTTTGATTTTTATTCAATTTTGGTTCTTTATCTCGAAAAAAGTAATCACGAAAAAAAGAACCGTAAGAATCTAAGTTATTCATAACTATTTTTAAGATAACAAAATATGTTAAGACAATATTGGAATAAGTCCGCAAATTTTTATTCGAAGAATTTAATCCAAAGAAATTAGCTTAATAATTATTCTAAACTTAAGATATTTAATAATAAAGTTGAGCTTTTTAATGTTTAAGATCTTTGGTTACATTCTAACCACAATTGAACAACAAAAATAGATTTTCAGTTTGTTTTTTCATAAGCCTTTGTTAGTATAGGACATTACAAGTATTTGCAGTAATTTCCCTTGAAAAGATTATTGATAACAATGATCTAAGAAAAATTACTTTTGAAAAGTATTAAAAGATGGAGAGAACTAAGAGATCAAAAGCAGAAAAATGTATTGATGACCACTCAAAAGCCAAAATTAAGAAAGACGAGATATATCAGAGCAAAATTTATTAGCAAATAACACATTATACAAATATCAAATTATTGAAATTATAGCCTCTTGTGGGTTATGTATGATGACAAAACCAGTAGCTAGTATAGTCTCGATTTCGGTTATCACATCTTCCACAAGTCTCGGCATAAGCCTTGAATGGATTTGAATATATGTTTAGTGTATTTGGTCCAAGAGACTTCTACATATTTCCCAAAATAATCTGGTATAGCAGTAAATGATGTATGCCGCTCCAATTAGAGTGGAAGCATGCACCATGCGTTTTTAATTGGTGATAGATCGGGAAAAAAGCAGGCCAAGGAAGAAATTCAATGTATAGGTGAAAGAGAACACTTGAACATTGGGTGTAACCTGTTGGAATATAGCTAATGTCAAGCGTTGGATGTATTGGAGAACTCTCGACTCCAACATTTCAGAAATACTGCTTTGACTGTTCAATGTACAGCAATTTGTACTAGAGAGTGAGGAAGTGACTAGCAACTCCTCACCATGATATCAGGTGAAGAACTAATTGCAGTAATGCTTAATGTAACAATTCAACAGTCTATCACTATGGTGACATCAGATTTGAATAAATCCATCGTGGCTTTGCAATCCGAAGCTGAATTTAATCGTAGTAAAACCCAGATCACATGTTTCAAATTACACATCAAATTCTCTTGAAAAATTTAAACTATAAAAAAACTTAAAAACAAATTAAATAATAAAATGTCACTCAAAAAAACAATAATCAGTTTGTTTAAAAACAACTATGTAGGAATGTCAAAAAAAAAAAGAAGGATCTGATGCCACACATATTTTTTTCTGTATTCCAGTGGTTACTTATAGAGGACAATTTTAACAGACTGGAAAGAAATACACACCTCCTCTAGGATTTCAGGAAGGGTATGCATTGCAACATGAACATCTTTACAATGGACATAAATCAGTGTTAATTACACTTTGAATTAATTACAAACGCTGTAATTAAAATTTCGATTTGAAATATAGCCTACATCTGACGTCAGCATGAGGCAAATATTCTGATATTCAATGTAGCCGTTTTCAATCCTGGACAAACATTTCGCAGATTAATAAAGATTTCATTTATACAATTTCAATTTTCTTCATAGTGTGGTTGGTGATTTCTTCATTATTTGAAGTTAATAAATTATCACAAATACTTATTCAGTTCCCGTACAATATAAATGTAATGCGGCAGCGAATGACATATGTATAAGTATATAAAAATAAACAGTGAAATAAGAAATATAGTACATATTAATTTATTATAGATGTAACACAAAAATAAATAATTTCATAAATATTATAAAATTGTTGTGAATGTACCCGCTAAAATCATTGCTTATAATCGATAAAAAAAATCTGGTATTTACTGAAATGTTTATTTCTAAAGGCATTTACTGAAAACTTTAATTCTAGTTAGTGATACCACCGTTGAAAGAAAGACTTTTTAATCATTGTGGGTGACAAACGAAAGCAGTGGGGGAATTTCTATAAATAGTTACTTTACTTTCCTTGATGAAAAGAAAGAACTAGAAATAATTCTGTGACTTGTCAAATAAATCTGTCTATTATATCATTAACTATATATATATATACATTTATTTATATATATATATATATATATATATATATATATATATATATATATATTGCATTAAAAGAAATAGAAAACATTTTTTTAACTTTCAATTACTCTTAATATTCATAAATAAAAATGAAGATAAGTTTTTTTTAATTATACAGCTATAAATTAAATTTATATAGATATAAATTAAAATTACATGGATACAGTAGATATAAATTGAAGTATATTCCATTGAGTCACTGTATTTAAACTTTGCAATTAAAATTTGTAGTATGCTTAAATATTATAAGCAAATCATTTTCTTTAGTATGGATTTTATTTTTTACTTTTTCTTACCCAATTACATAATGTATTCATAGCATATATATCACAATTATTTTAAAATAAATTTTTAATATAGAAATACAGGAAAAATTAACATAGTTTGAGATTAATAAAAATGAGAATTCATGTTTATTTTGTTTCCTGAAATGATTTTTATTTAAATAACTAAATGATTTATTATACCTTTCCACATTATGCCCTCTGTTTAGAGCTCAAAAAGCATTTATTTCTTTTTGAAAAAAATATTAGCAAAAGATATAATTAGTTAAGGCATTGCAGATAATTACTCTTAGGCAATTATTTATAAATTATTTCATCTGTATATTGACTGCTGAAAATGTTATAAAAAAGGTAGTAAACATTTAAAATATGACAAACAAAATTTCATTTGTAAAAAACGAAAGGCAAATAGTCTTTCTTAATTTATGTGACAACAATAATGAAGTTTAATCAACACACATAACTACCAACTCATTTTATATTCAAAACGAAAATTAAAATAAATATTTCTCAGGTATACACAAACTCAAATATAATTATTTTGAAGCAAATATTTTTGCATAAGAAGAATTGTAAGCCAGAAATGTATATTCTCAAGATAATTTTATGTTTTTTTCTTTTATTTTTACATAGTTTAACAACAAGATGTTGAAGATAAGTCTTCTCTTTCCAAAAATTTCTCTTAATTCAAAATTTTAAGAATTAATGTTCTATCTTAATCAGTCTGTTTATTATATGTAATCGAAATTTTGTAAATATTCAACTTTTCTAATACTGAATTAATTTTTTCATGTATCACACATCTAATTATTCAGCTTATATTATTAAAATGTAAATCAGAATATATAAAGTAAATTTTAAATATTTTGAGATGGTTTTAAGTTAATATTTTGATTTTTCCTAAAAAATTCATCAAATATTTGTAAAGAAGCAAATAATTTCCAAATATATTAATACAAACATAGTGTTTATGTTTTTAAAATATATTATTAGAAAAAGGTATTCGCGAAACTAGGTTCGTAAACAGGCACAATTCATAAACAGGGAAATTCGTAAACAGGCAAAATTTTATTTATTTTATTTTGACAGTGTGAGGGTACAATATAATTATTAAAAAATAAAACCGGTAATGCTTGTACTCGTGATTTTTATTTGTTCTTGAATTATGATACTGTACATTCTTCACATTGAAGATTTTCTTTTTACCTTAATGATTTATTTATAATATCTTATCAAATAATGTGAATAATAAAATTTTCAAAAATGTAAAGTTTGTGTTTCGTTGGGTTTTATCAATCTTCTTAAAACTCTAATATGTTTGTATTGCCTTTTGAATTACTTTTTTTGAAATTTTGATATTCCATAATTTTAATTTAATTAGATTCAAACATACATTAAATTTCGAATTACCGAATACATTCAAGGATCATTTACAGTACTGAATGTCGTTAAAAATAGTTTTCACCAAAATATTGTGTCTGCAGTTTTTTAATAAAAATTCTGAAATTAAATTTTAAACTATTTATGATAAATTAGACTCAATTGATTGAATAATACTGAATAAACGTATAAAAATATTTATTAGTTTCTTAGAAAAAGGTTATAAGCAATCTGCTCAGGAAAAACGTTGCTAAGAATAGTCCTTTTGAATCTTCAGTATTTTCCATAATTAGTGGATTATAAATAGTTGCAGCATTGAGATTTCTGACTATTTCATATAAATACCCTTAACAATAATTTTTTCACACAGTGCCATTGCATTACATTTTATTTTTGTCGGTATGGGATCATTTGCCACCCAAAACAATAATTAAAATACATAATCCTTTTTTTTTTTTTTTTTTTTGATAATGCACTTAACAAGTCATTTAGGGCCACAGTCCTGGTTGGTTAGGGAGTCGTTCTCGTTACCGGAAGATAGCGAATTCAATTCCTGGTTTATCCAAAGATTCGTCGTGTTCACGAATGGCGACTGGGGCACGTAAAATGTATCGTAATCACAATGTCCTCCATGTTCCCATTCCAAATTAATACCTCTGGGGGTATTAGGAGCCAGTCCATGGTACTTTGCTGGTTTCCTATCTCTAAATTGAAAGAACTAGAGAATGATGCCATTTAAGAGCCAAATTCCGTTTTTTGAACAGAGTAATGTAACTCCTTGTAAGGGAGTGCTCTGTTCAAAAATGAAGATTTTCTGATTTCATTCGCCCAGTCCCTGACAAATGGATTTGGCTTCTCCAAGTCTCATAAGTTACACAACATCAAATCCTTTTGAAAATATACCTAATTTATGTCATAAATATAATCTCCAATTTAACCAAAAAAATCTTAAAGTGCATCTCATACTTAAAGGTTATAACGACATAATAAACTATAATCGACAATCTTAATTAAAAACAGAAAGCATCTAAACTTTTTAAAATTTAACTATTTGATTTTGACGTTATTAATTAAAGCAATTTAATCACTATTATAAGCAAATTGTATAGTTTCTATCTTTAATGAGTGACGCTGAGATCATAAGAAGCATATATTTATTTATTTAACATAAAATTGCATCTGCCACAAAATCATTTAATATGTTGAAAAAAGGCATTGAAATTTTAAATGTTTGAAACTTTGAAGATTAGGAAAACATTGACAAATATGTATTGAAGTTGGAAAAGAATTTTCTCAAGGAAAGTTGTATTGAAGTTGGTGAATATTTTCAAGGAGATGAAATAAATTTTGACAAATTCATTGATAATTTTTGTGTTATCCCATTGTTCTGAGTTGTTTTTGTCACAAACTACTCATAATACATTAGAATATTCTTAGAATACTTAAAATATATGTGGCATGTTCGAAGCGCGAGCAATGATGCTAAAGAAATCTGTACAAAGTGCCTTATTACACAGAATTTTAAATTTAAAACGGGATAAAAATATTAAACTAATTAAGATCAGCTTTTGAATTTCATTAATGGAAATATGCCTACCTAAAGATATGTAAAAATAGATCAATCATGATATTTCAATTTATTTTTCTTAGTATCCATATTCATTAAATGTGTTGATGAGAAGAAATGTCTTTTAAGCATTCCATATATAAAAAAACGGATTGGATTTATACACTGTTTATACAAAAAATACAAATTGATATAAAAATTATTTATTTGTCAAACAAAAAGTTAATTATGACATTTTAAAAATCAAAAAAGAAATACTACAAAAAATCTTAACGGGCGTAAATAATTTACTTACATTACACATTTGTAAATAATATATATAATAGAATTTAATTATTAGAAAACTAAATCAGTTTGAATGCATTAAAAATTTAAAATTGCACATAAGTTAGCTAAAATTTTAATGAGTTTAAACTGTAGGAACTAAAAATAAATATTATAGACTAATTCCAGTTGTAATTCCAAACGAAAATTGCATGTGTGAACTTGAACTCATGAAATACAATCATACTATAAATGTATTTCATAATTGATCATTTTTGAAAATGTGTATAAAGTTTCAAAATTTATATTTTTAATTATTTATAAATATGTTGAACTGTTTATATCTAGAAATAAAATCAGAAAATGTTTCTATTAGGATACGAAATTGTTTCCATAATGTAAAATAAAATATTCTTGTACTGCAAACAAACTTCTCATAATATGCGAATAATTGATTGAAATATTTTCACTGCATCATATTTTGAAACTATTCTTAATTATATTTTAAGAGCTAAAAATCAACTTAAATTAAAGAATAGTTTATAAAATGATGTGTATTTCTTCTATAATATTCACTTTTTATAAGAGCCGTTTTGAAATTACAATTAAGCTTTTCTAACAATTTTATAAATATATAGATGAATAGCGCATGTTCAGTAAATTGAAATGCATAACCCATTGAAATGCATAACATCAATAAAAATGAAAATTCATTTAATTTACTGCATTAAGTTACAGAATTAGAGACAGTCAAAATCATAGTAAAATGATTTTGTTTCAATGAAAAATATTTCCAGTAAATTTTTCCAGTGAAATATATAATTTTTCCAACCAGTATTGATTTTGCTATAAATGTTTCAGTAAACATCATAACATGATTTACGATGAATTTGATGATGCAGTAAGAATAAAGGCCGAGCTTTTGAATACCGCCAATTTCAATCAAACGTCATGAGAAGGTGGAAGGAGGTATCATGACTCACTGTATACAAGCGATCCAGTGAAAGATTTTTGTGACGTCAAAACTTCGTCATTTCTCTTAAAGCGAAACTGTATATGACGCTCGTTTATTTATAGTTCACCAACAAGAAATTTCATTCAGTTTACTTAGTTTCCTGATTAAAATGTATAAAGTACATAAAAGTAAGACAGTTAAATTACATTTTAGATTGTTTTCCTAGTAATTAAATCTAATCTAAGATAAAACTGAAATATTAAATGTAACGTTTGATTGTATATGTAATTAGAGTTAGCATTGTACTTAATATTATTTATATATAAGTAAAATCTCAATATATAAAATTATATTGCATACATTTTTATTAAAAGCTTAATATCTCATTAGAAATTACCAATTTATATGCGTTTAAGACATTAATTACTGAAATTAATTTAAGTACAAATTTCTTTTTTTATTTTATATGTATTAGTTCCATAAGTATAAATTCAATAATAAAATTGAATTTATAATATATTTTATTTGTATTCAATAATATATTTATATGTATTAGTTTCATAAGTATAAATTCAATAATAAGATTCTTTAAAATAATTTTATTATTCTTTTCTTAATGTTAATTTATCTTTCTCATTGATATTCCAACAATAATTTTATTCCCAATTATATTTTGATAGCTATTCAATTATTTTTTTATGAAAAATCATGCATCAAAAAAGTTAGTATTAAAATTATGCTTAAAAAATATTTGCAGGTACTTAAACAATAAACGCTTTTTTGAAAATAAAAATATCTCAAAATTGAGAATTTGAAATAATAAAGATATTTATCTGAAAAAAAAACAATTAATTATAACAAAAGATATCATAAATGAAAATTTCAAATCAACATCATTTCAAAAAAATGTAAAAGAGAAGATTATTTTTTAAGAAATAAGAAACTACATCCAATTATAATAAAAAGAAGTCTTATTACTATCTTAAATCTCTATTTTTCTCTGTTACAGAAACAATACTCAAATTGCAGAACTCAAAGTTCTTTTTCTTAGATTTATTGAAAGACTAAATTAAAATTGTTTTGTCTTACATTTCAATCTCTTGTATAGTATACAATGTAAAGTCGAAAAATTATTAAAGTATACGTGAAATTAGTTTTTAAGCAACTTTCAAACAGTGCAGACAGCTGATATAAATTATTTAAATTTATTATAATTTAAATGTTAAGGGACTAATACTAATACAATTAGGGACAAATATTTGAAAACATTTACATGCTGTTCAATTTTCAAGCATTTGTATTTACGTATTACATTTTTCAAAAGTTATTTTTGTTTCAAAGTATTCGTAACAATTAATTTCTAAAGTATTGCAGTAGACATATTTTTGAAAAGAAACATAAACTTTATGTATTTGTCTAAAAACTGTAAAAGTTCTCGCGATTTTTAACAACATTGTAATATGAAATTTTCGAGATGGCCAATTGATTGTAAAAATATCGTTTTATTGTTCTGCCCATAATATAACAGAAGTATGTATTTAAAACTATTTTAATATATCTATCTTATATTTAAAACTATTTTAATATATCTATGCAGTTAAAACCTAAATCCATTATAAAATTACGTTTTCTTTAATTTCATCAGATTTTCGAAAAATTACAAAAAAAAATTTCTAGTTAACACTTTGCATTAAAATTTAGCGGTATAAATATTAACTTTTTAGCAATGAAACCGACCCTTATAATCTCTTAAAAATATGAAATTATTTAATTTATAACACAAAATAAAACTAAGATAAAATTGGAAACAACATCCACATTATTTAATAAAATTGGTATTATGTTAATGAAAAATAAATATAAAATAAAGATTGAAAACAGAGCTATTTATTTCAGTTAAAAATCTGTTTCTAAGAAATTGATCTGCTTCTAAAAAATTATGTTTTGAAAAATTTAAAAATATCATTATAATTATTTTGCTTCAGAATATAAATATTTTTGTTTTAAAATTAAGGTGCATGCATTTTAAGATCAAAAACTTTTCATTAACTAATACAAAAAGTATAATATTACCTAGAGGTATATAAATAAGATAATTCAAGACTTCTTAAAAAATTTAAAGACCTAATTATAGCAAGTTATTTAAATACCACAAAAAAAAATAAATGGTCTCCATGATATGATACATTAAATTACATTCAATTTATTTTGAAAAATTCATTCCTTTAAATTGAACCTTTCATCTAATACAGAGCTATTCTCAGGAAAGTTGATTTTACTTTAATAAATAAATAGAAACAAAAAAAATATTTTCTCTTGATAAATTTAATATTAATTTAAATATTTATTTTTTATTTACATTTTATCAAGAATTTTAGGTATTTATTTGAGTTTTCGAATTTAAAATGGTATTTTAAAACAGATTTGAATTTTCGAATTTAAAATGGTATTTTAAATATGCAGTTTCTATCTAGAATGCTGCATTATTAATATTATTTTTGTTTACTGATAAAATAATTTTAAGATATGATTAAATTTTATTTTATTATGGCTGACAGAATTTATATTTTCTAAATACTTCACCAAAATTCTACAAATATGTTTTAAAAGAAAAATAAAATAAATTTTTTCACAAAATTATAATTCCAATCTTCTTAAAGTAAACAAATAGTTTTTAGAGAGTAAATGCATGGAAAATTAAATTGAAATTTTCAGATTTGTTTAAATATATTTTTTCTTGTGAATTTCTGTATTGAAATATTAAAAATTCATTCAACTAAAACAGTCAAGAAAATAAAAATATGTAAAGAATTTTGTATATTTCTTAAATATATTTAACAGTGATTTTATAATTACTTTTTATATATATATATATATATATATATATATTAAAAAAAAGACATAATATTTAATTTATACAACAAATTTACATTCAAGGAATGAAAATTAGTTAACAGAAAATATGAAATTTAGACAAAAAGTTTGAGCTTTTTTAGTCTATTGAAATTAGCAGAAGTAATTCCTAAATCACGGGTAAATTTAAAGTAATAAGAAATTTATCAGTAAGAAAAATTATGCCTTAAAGAATCGACATGTAAGGAAAATTAACGTATGAAATTCATACGTATAAAATACCACCAAGAAGCCAAAACTGTTATTGATTAATGGAAGTTATTGCTTAGAGTAAAAGATCATGGTGGTTTGATTGTTTCTTTATATTTTATTTTTAAAATTATTTATTTACAAGCTAAAATTCAGTCAATGATTTATGTAACTTTACGTTCGATGTTCTTTTGATAATATTTTTGAACTTCATAATTTTTAATTCTTAAATTGATCTATCTTTAAGAAAAATTGGACGAGCTTTCGATTTTAAATTTCATCTGAATTTAACGATATTCCACACAAGGTGTTTTGAAGAGAGTTAAACAAGTGAAAATCTGGCGGCACTAGATACACGGAATATGTTGGTTGGGGTGACGCATCATAAGTTGTGTTAACAACTAAACTCCAATCATTATTAATCAAAGACGGGATCACCCAAGACGTCTGTAATCAAGCGTCATCGTAATTGAATTTCTTTATGACTGACTAGCTCAGGAATTTTCTGGATGACAATTTCATTCCTACTATCCGACAATTGCTTACAATATATATCCCAATTAGTTGTTTCCTTCTATGATGATATCACACAATTTCAATTTCACCTTCTCCAATTGAAATTGGACATAATTTTCTCTTATATAGTTCAACTTTATTAAGTCGTTGACCACGAGTTATCTCCCGGAACCAAAGCCGTTTGCGCATTGTTATAGACAATCCATTTCTCATTGCTTATTATCTTTCATTTTAAAGAGAATGAGAATGGTTTATTTCTAGTTTCAAGAGCACATGCCACTTGTTAATTGGTGCCGTCAAATGAACTTTAAATTCATGAGTAACCTATGTTGAATTTTCTTTTGTAAAGTACCTTTAGGTGAAACGTGAACAAATTTTTGACTTATTATTAATGTCTCTGTAATGGCATGTTACATGAAACTAACTGAATGAATGTCTTTATTTTCATTAATCGGGATAGGCCTTCTTGCTCTAGAAACATCTTCAAATCAAAATAAACTGTTCTGAATTTTTAATACCTGTTACGACACCAACATTTTTGTAGACTATCGTCACTGTAAATTTTATTCAATTTTTATCAGCTTGACATGTATTGTTACCTATACGAAATTTAAGCAGTAAGATTTGGCGAAAATGAAGAGTCTGGTTTTCCATACTCAAATCTCTGTCAAAACTCAACGAAATCCCATGATTTGTTTTTTATAATGAAACTTGAACTTTCAGATATCAATGATGTGATGAGTACTATTAAAAGTGTTTCAAATTTTCAGATACTATACTATTGCATATTTTAAGAAAATCTCTCAATGCCTTTTTATTCAACCGAGTATTTGAACATTTCAGAAGGTAGGGACATCTATAAAATCTTCCAAAGATGTATTGTGCTTCCATGCGAATACAATATACAATAATATGTATACTTTACATCATTCCCATACAAATTTTTTAAGACTTGATGCCATTTAAGAATAATTGAGCTAATGCTAAAGACTGTGAAATACATCTATCATAGGATATGAATAGAGAAAGTTAAATGAGAATTATCTTAAAATTAATGTCACATTTCGAAATCTTTTTTTCTACCCTTATGTAATACCACGTAAAATAATTTATCATAAAAGGATCTATTTCAGTATTTATGATAATTAAATCTGCAATTCAACAAAACATAAATTTTAAGTGGAAATATTTTCTTACTTTTTTGTCACCATATTTGTTTTATAAATCATAATAACGATCAGAACATTTACTTGACGATCTATTATAGTGATACAAATTTATTAAAAGAAAATTAACAAAAACTGGATACATTTTTTATTTAAAAGATATTTTTCAGTGAAATTAATTATAAAAATAACATTTAAAAGTGAAATTTAGATATTTTTTAATTGAATAAACTATTATAAATTTATATTTAAATAAATGATTACATTAATAACAATAAAACTTTTAAACTATATTGTATTTTTTACTTGAATTAAGAACATTATTTATTCTAAATAATATTACAATAAAATCAATTACAATATTTTATATTGAAAGTTTTCTGCTCATCATCCATTAGGAACAAATTTATAGCAAATTTTCTTCAGATTTATTTAACATGTTCAAATCGATTAAATAAGATTCTCCTTATTTCAACTATCAATTTACTTTTCATAAGAATTATTATTAGTAGAATAAAAATATTGACTATTATAACTATTTTATCACAATATTTTCTTTGGTTTAATATGAGAATCATTTTTTGTCTTTGATTCAATATATTAATTTAACTAAGATTTTCAAAGAAAAGAATGAATTCAAAGCGCAAATTTGATCTAGAAATATAAATATATATTGGTAATATAATAACAATATATAATATTATTTAAGAAGTTTAATTTTAACGTTTGGCAAATAGCAATAAATTGTACCATTTTCTTAGGAAAGTATTTTTCTTTTTTATTTAACTAAAATTTCATTTTCAGCAGTCATGTATTTGAAAAACAAAATTATTTTTCAGTGGTTACTTTCTTATAGTTTAGAATAGTTTAGAAATTGTATTGAATTAAAACATGCATTGAAAGAGACAGTTTTCACATTCACATTTGTTATAAAATTTGATATTTTGAATTACATATAAGTAGATTTTGTAGATATTAAAACAGTTTTACGTCATGTTTTATTACTAAAAATGTTACATAATTTTTCGAAAATTTTAATTTAATAATATTTATAATACTCTAAAATGTATATAAAAACCAAAAAAAAAATTCTTCAGCTAACATTAAAACAATCAGTTTAAAGAATGCATAAGTTTTAATTATAACATGTTTATGTCATAAGAATTATTGTAAATATATTTATTGAAACTAATTGTTGAATTTATTATGAACTGTTTATTCAAATAAATTTATTGAAACTAATTTAATTTTTAAATTAATGTGCTTATATTTCAATAGTTTCAAAATATTTATACTGTTCTTACATTTCAATAATTTCACATGCTTGAGTTTATGATTTTCAACAATGAAAAAAGTAATGACGAAGCAAGATTTCATTGTTGAATAATGGAAGAAAGAGAAATTATTCACGGAATTAAATTATTTCCCGAATCTTTAAATCTTTATATGAATCAATCTATTTTGATTCTCTGTTTATTTATTTCTCTAGTAAATGCAACAAAATAGTAACTTATTTCAATTTTAAATTTATTTGGAATATCCGACAATATAACTGGGAATAACTATATGGAATATTTTATTGCATGGCGTGGCAAGTATATTATATAAACTATTATTGATGATAATCCTGCTAATTAACATAATCATAATAATTTACCATATGTCATGTAAATTATTATGTCAGATCATGCTTTCCTCAGAGTCAGATATAAACAATAAATATTGATTTCGAAAATAACATGAATTGCTAGGAAATCATTTAATGACAACAAACTCTGCTGACTTTTTATTTTACCTGCGAGTACTTTGAAAAATATTTTTAGTTTAAAGGCAATAAATTTAATCGAAGATATGAACTACGATTTAATCATGCCTGTTATTGATATTTGCAATATGGATTAATCTTTCTTCTTCAATAAATGAAAAACATTATTAATACATCAGTTGTACTCCTTGGCCATCAATTATTTGGTTTTCCTTTTCTCCGAAGGCTGGTTATTGATTGGATAAAAGGAGCAATAATGAAAATTTTAAAAATTGAAATTGAAAATCGCATTAAATAAGAATATGTATGAAACAAGTGGTCTTACAGAGTATCATATACATTTGTTAAAAAAAATAAAATTTGAATAAAATATTAAGTAAACTATAAAAAATATTTTTGATTTAGAAATAATTTTTATTCAGAAATATTGTTAAAGATATTTAATCTATTCACAAAATTGTATTTGAATCATTTTGCTCATATCAATTTCTTTAAAATGCATTTTAAAACCTGCAAACAATACTTCTTCTAAAACTATACTTTTTCACGAAATGTTCGTAACTTTTTAATAAAACTCTTAATGTATTTCGCAAGATTAATTTGATTTTCAAATCATATCTTTATGTTTCAACAATTTGAAAATGCTTACGACTGTAATACATAATTATTAACAGCAACTAAGAAGACGAAACATGCTTGAATTAGTGGTGTAACTAGAAATTTGTGAAAGAATTAAAAAAATATTTGAATATAAATTTAAGATTTAAGAATACCAATAAATTGACTAAGTTGAAATTTGCTTATTCGTTCGGTTCAATTCGACGAAATGGTAACTCCAGATTTGTACATTTATTAATATTTTTATCACATATTTATTGGTATATTTGATTGAGTTTTGTTTTTTTTTATATCTAAAGGTAAACATATTTCGATGATTTTTTAACATTGTTGCCAATAAAACAACACACACAATTTTCCCTTAGTTCTTCTTTCGTAAAAAGGTTCAACATTTATGAATGATATTGTATAAATACTATTATTTTGATAATCTCTGTTAAGTTATTTATAAATGATTTTGAATTTGAACTGTACTGATTTTAAAGAATCACGTAATTAAAAATATTTCACATATTTTTTGTCTTTGTCCTTTTTTATGAATGATTTAAAAAAACTTTGTGACTTTTTGAACTTTGTAACTATTGTAACTTTTTGATTGTTACTGTGACTTATTATAGTGAATGTATTTGAATTGTAATGAATTTAAAGGATCACTGATTATGAAAAATTATTTAACCTTTCAAAGATTTTTCAGTTTTGGGTTTTTAAATGGAGAAACTAATTGTAACCATTTGATAGTTAATATAACTTTTTCCGAATTAACTGAACAGTTATTGATTTTTGCTAGTTACAGACTGTTTCCAGATTTTTCGTGATTCGTATTTTAGAAAGAGATTTTCTATATAATGTACATTAACTGTAACTGGCAGATATAACTAATATGGCGCTTCTTTCTTAATTTTTCTTGATAATAGGAATGGATTTCTTTTTTCTTGAATATCATATTTGACTCCATACCTATTAAATTCTTTGAATAAATTTGAAATACGTGTGCTTTAGCATTTTTTAGGCTTAATTATTTAGGTACAATTATAAAGAATTAGATGTTTTCCATTATTTTTTATTTTGTGCTCATGCACTCATTAAATACATTTTATACTAAACTCATTGGCATGACAGTTCACTTAGGGGTCAAGACCTACAGTGCTATAGCTGTTTTCATAACCAAGGGCCCTAAGGTACGAAGCATATACCTCGGTTAAGTAGTCAGTCTAATGTGAATCCTCCAGTATATAGTTCCCAAGTAAGCTCGGTACTCAGTTTCATCAACCCATTGAAAGGATGAAAGGCTTAATCTATCTTTCCCAATCCAAGGATCGAACCTAGAATCTGTTCATTGGGAGCGCGAGGAGCTACCACTACACGACAGGAATTCATAGTACTTTTAAATATTGGTAATTTGGAAAATATAAAAAAGCTGTATAGTCAATGTTAATTTGGATTAAAATATAAGAGGAATACATTGTTTGCGTGGGTGTATACAAATGTAATGGCATTTCAGAACTATTAATATAAAACTGAAAATCTCTTTGTTGTTATATGTTTTATTTCACTTAGGAATGCTCTATATAGCTTCACACGAATTTATAGCTATTTCTATGAAATTTGAAACACTTGTTCCTTAACATCTCAAAGGATTAATTATCTATTAAGCATGTCTAGTCTTTCAAAAAAAGTATCAAATGACTGTATTAGGTGATTACATTTTCAAACAAATATTTTTTTTTTCCGAAACAAATGATTTTATATTTATTGTCATGGGTTTAAATATTCCACTAGTATTTTAAATAATTAAATTATACAAAGAAGTAGTCCAACAAAAAAAATTCAAGCTTATTTCTTAATAAAGGTACAGCTTTCAGATATATATTTTCGCAGCACTTCTCTATATAACTTTAAAATACTGCATAAAACATCTGTGTATATTTATAGATGTATTCTAATGGTTCAATGCCACAATATGTCGTATATTTATTTCATTGAGAAATAATTTCATTTCTTACTTGATTTTATAATTAACAACAATAAATTTCACAGCCATCATCTTCATTCTTATTTCATTATTATTATTGAGGTTCTTTGAAACTTAGATTAGCTGAAATTTCTAAGTTCTTTTGAGTGAGGGTGAAGTTACTAAATTAAATTATAGAATATATTCTTTTATCAATTCGAATATGAGGATGTTTCTTAAGCATTTTTTAAAGAAAATAATATGAATGAATGATTCTGGAGAAGAAAATATTTTACTTGAAAATATTTTGAATCTTGAATTCGTTACAGAAATAATGATATTAAAGTTGACTAAATAAAAATAGTTCTATGAAAGTAAAACAAATTCTACACAAAATGTAATTTTTATCTTTAAAGCAAACATAAAAGTAAGTCATCTTGAATTAAAATACATCATTTTTCGTCTTTTTAAGTCTTTTTTTATATATTATAGCTCATACTTTCCCTATTCAAAATATATCTTTTTTTCTATCCTTACTTTGATATAACAATAGATAGTAACGCTATAAAATTGTTTAATATTATCAGCCAATTTGATTTTTAAGGGAAATGCTTAAATTACTTTTAAAAATTTCACTTGACCGAATGTTTATTGCAAAGCGTATTGAGACATATCACTTACTTTTTTTATTTAAAAAGTTAAATTTAAATAAATATATGATTAATATAGATACACACTCATATGTGTACCTATATCAATCATTAGAAATTTACGTGTATTTTTAAAGCTTAAGATCCTGATTTTAAAAACTTTAAAATAAACAACATATTTTTCTAAAATTTATCAAATTTAATTCAAACAAATTTGTTAAACTTTATAAGATATACCAAAATACAAATAAATACAAGGTCAGTTTATAATAATTATCACGCTAATAATTTTTCTTTTCTAATTATAGAAATGATTATTCAAATAATTACAGACCAAGTGAAAGATTTTTCCATTAGTTGCCTCAAATTTGACTGAGTACATATAACAATAGATAATATTGACAAAATGCGACCTAAGAATTAATACTATGTGTAATCTATTTTCGGTTATAATCCTTTACATAGTATTAAAGATATAGGATAATGTTAATAAATAAAGACTGTGAGATAAATATTTTGAAAATTATTTTAAATAAATGAAATCTGTGATTAGCCTAAGAACATTTTCTTAATGCTCACTTTACTTTAAAAACTTTGATATTTATATATGCAATAGAATAAATTAATATTTTATACATTTATTTTGTAAGACCACTTAAGAATTAAAAAATAACTTTTTTGTGTCCACAGAAAATGAAATTATTTAAAGTCTAAACTCATATTCATTGTAAAATTTGAAGCTGATTTCGCCATTTTGGATTTTAAGAGAACGTGAAAGAATTTGTTGGATGTCTGGAGAAATAGTTTAAATTATTTACCTTGTCCATGAATCATTTTAATTTAATAGAAATGTATTTAATTAAAGATATCGGTTATGGCATAATAGAAAACCTTTATCTGAATAAATTGAATGGCTCAGTAATTTATTCCCTTCACAAAAGAAATAAGTTATTGATAACTAAACTGATTCATCATTCATTTATGGAAACCAACATTCCTGGAAATTGTATCAATACGTAATTAACAGCCGGTTTAAAGACTGCAAATAACTAAATTATTTTTTAAATAAAAAATATCCTTTTGTGAAAATTAGTAGATGACCATTGTTTTGTCATAATAGATAATATTCAAGATAATATATACTGTATCTGAATTATCACAATTTGGCATACTTGCAAAAAAAAGGAAAACAATGTTACTTATGATATTTGTAGCAAAATAATAGATAATAAAGTAAATATATCTATGAATTACAATGAAATTTGGATGTCTGCCACTGAATTAGAATCAATGGGTAGCCAGGAATAGTTTTTCTGAATGTGGTTTAATAATATTGCGATATTATCAAGAAGTATGAATGATACTATGTATGTAGGAAATGTATTTTTTGTATTGAGTTTATGAGATGGAATGACTGAGAATGTTCTTTGAAATTTCTTATTTTTTATTCTCCTATTGATGCTTTTATATAGACATTCAATGATATTCGTTTATACAGAGTTAGAAAACATTTCAAAATGAGAATATTTTAATTGCGTCGTAATGGTTCTATTATTTATAAAACTCAATTGTTTCTTCACTTTCTAGTACACAATACTGCCACGATCAAAGGAAAAACACACTCGACATTATCATGATAAAATTAATATTGAAAATTTTATGCCTGCTCTGCATCTTATATATTAAGTAGGAACAAAATTTTGGAAACTCTTGTTTGATCGTATCAAAAATTAAAAACAAACATGACCAAAGTAGAAAATAATAAAAGAGGCATCATTTTAGATTAAACCAAACACTGTATTTCAAATTACAAACATTAATTTTACAAGCCATTAAAATATTATATATACGACAAATTAATCAGTGGAATAATTAAATAAATCATAAAACAACAAAAAATACATTTATTTTATTGATTTATAAAATCAATTTCGTAAAAATAACAAAACTATTCACTATCATTTTAAATATTCACATCAAAACTATCATTTTGAAAAAATTGTTATTTTCTCAGTGAAAAATATTTTTTCAAATAAAACTTGATTACAAGAAAAAGCAATTGTGTGTGTGTGAGATTACCATACCCAAAATCATCACAGTCATCCTAACTCCTTTACAAAAAATTTGTAAAGGAGAAATATTTAAGAAAAATAATTTTATTTTCTTAATTAAGAAAAATAGTTTCATCTTCTTTATTAAGATTGTAAGGGAATAAAACTTAATAAATCAAAGAACTAAGTGTTATAAATTCTGAGAAGTAATTTTAAAGAAATTTTAAAAGAAGTAATTTTAAGTTTATGTATAAGAGCTTTAGTTTCTACAAAGATATCAAATATTATGTAATTTCTTTTAATGAAAATGACTTACAATTATCTTATTCTTTATTGAAAATATTCAAAAAGTTATAACTTAAACATTTGAAATTTCTTTGACTATTAATTTAGAAATTTTCCTCTTTTTCGTCAGGGAAATAGGTTAGTTTACTTTCATGTTAATTACAATTTTATACAGTACTCCACAATATTTTATACAAAATCAAACAATACTCTAACAAGTAACAAAAATTATTAGCACATGTGAAACACATAAAAAATAGATTGAACAACAATTTTTTAACCGAAATTTATGAAGCTTTCAAATTTAGCAACATTTCAACTATTAGTTCTTGAAAATTATATTTCCCGGAAAGCTGTTTTCAAAGCTTAGCTCAAAAATATTTATCTGACTAATCTGAAACTTTTCTACTCTAATACTGTCATTTATTAAATAGCCCTGTCAATTATAATTAATTAAAATATAATGTGTTGTAACAAGATTAGTAAATTTAAGAATTACTGTCAGGAGAACTAACTTTAAGTTAATCCTTTAATGACTATGATCGTATTTTAAGACTAAATGCTTCTTCATATCTATTTAGATAATGTCAGGGAATGTCATAGATCTTACTCTTCATAATTATTTAAATAATTAATAAAAATTGTACAAAATGATATAAACCATAAAACTTTATTATACCTTCCAAACCCCTTTAGTTTTATGTAACTTGATAGTACAATAGAGTTAAGTTAACTAATTGGAATATTTCTCTCGGTACAAATTGGTCCGTTATATTTTAAGGAACAAAAAAAAATTTCCAAAAATGTATTTTAAACACAATACTATTGTTTCTACACTTCAGGTTTACCTAACTGCACTTAAATTTTTGAATAAATGACGATATCTTGTAGAGATTATAACCCAATAAATATCTTTAAGTCTTTATTAAACTGAAACTATACTGTATTGTAAACAAATATTTTAAAGCATTTTATACCAAAAACATACAACTATATAAAATATAACAAAATTGCCATTTATATAGAAATCAGAAATATTAATGAAAAAATTGTTTCTCTCAATTGATTACTTTTCATGAGCAAATCCTCTAAAAAATCAACTTATATTATAATTCTTAAATTAGTTCTAAAATATACACTGCTGGCCACCGTTAATGCAGCAACCTAAAGAACAACCAAATATCATTAAATTTATAACATGATTTAACGGAGGTGAGATATGCAAATGATTAAAATTGCAGACGCACATCACGTGTGACTGTGTCGATACTTCAAAGCTTGGATATTTCGACGATTTCAAATTCAGCAATAGCGTTTTTTATTTTCACAAAAAACGATCAATTATGCTTTTTAGAAAACAGCGATAATTTTTTGATCAAGTATCCGAATTCGACAGAGGAAGGATAGTAGCCTACCGAGATTGTGGGTTATCTTTCAGAGAAATCAGTAGTCGTTGTTGTTGTTGTTAATGACACTTGGTGACACCAAGCCCGCCCGTCACAGAGACTAGGCGAATGAAGTCAGGGAGGGAGCATCTTCCGTTTTTTTTTTTTTTTTAATAGAGCACCCTCATTCGAAGGTGGAAGTACGACTTTTGTCTCATAGATGGCAGCACCACCTGAAACTTCCAATTTAGATATTGAAACCAGTGAAGCTCCAAAGCCTGGCTCCAACCACCCCCAGAGGTTTAATTTCTTATGGGAACATGGAGGACATTGCGACCCGACGGATTTAACGTGCCCCAGTCGCCATTAGTGAACACGACGGATCTTCGGCTAAGCTGGGATTCGAACTCATCACCTTTTGCTAACGAGAACGACGCCCTAACCAACAAGGCCACCGCGGCGCTAATCAGTAGTCGTGTTGAACAAAACCAAACAACTGTAATGGGGATATGTGATCGTTGAGTGCAGGAGTGTGCGATGGACAGACGTGTTTGATTGCATCCACCTTAGTACACCACTTCACGTGATGACAGGCAAATTGTGCGCATGGCAGTGACGGATCTTTCAGCCACATCACGAACCTTAATAAAGCACATTCAATCTGTAACGCATCATCTAGTGTCTGCGCGTTCCTTTCGTTGCCGTTTACAGCAGAGTGGTCTGCCCGCAAGACTTCCATTGCTTGACCTTCACTCAGAATCACAGGCGTCTCCACCGCCAATGGTGCGATTAAAGAAAAATGTGGAAGCCAGAATGAAATGAAATTGTCTTTATTGACGAGTCACGCTTTTGTCTGCAACAATACGATGGTCGCATTTGAGTCTGAAGACACCGTGGAGTGAGGATGCTGAACAGCTGCCATATGCACCACCACACTGGTCCGATTATTATGGTATGCGGTGGTATTGGAAATAAATCTCGTACTCCTCTTGTACGCATAGCCGATAATTTAAACAGCTAGCGCTACATCTCCAAGGTGTTGGAGCCAGTTGTCCTTCCTTACCTTCACGGCTTGCCCACAGCCATATTTCAACAGAATAATAAGCGACCACACGTGGCACTCATTGTCCGAGGGTTTTTCGTCAACCGCAAGATTGAATTGCTTCCCTGGCCGGCTCACTTTCCGGATCTTCCGCTGATAGAAAACATGTTGTTTATGGTTATTCAACAATTGACCCAGATTATATCCCCAGATGCCACACCAGATTAATTTTGGCAATGTGGGGAAGCTACTTGGTCTGCTATGCCCCAAGAACACATTCAAAGTCTCTTTGAATCAATGCCGAGACTTGTGGCAGCGGTGATCTTCAACAATGGGGGCTACTCTGGCAACTGCTTTTGGCAGGGGCCACACTTCACAGAAGTCTATAAATTTAATCATTTGATACTTGGTCAACATGCTGTCTACAAAAAAAATTTTGTTGTGATATCTCTTGTCTTTCTTGGTGTTGCGCAACGTGGGTGGCAAGCAGTGTACTTGGAATAATAGTTTTAATCAATATTGTATTGCAATTCCTGATTATGAAATAATGAAGTCTTTTAACGAAATAATTTCAAAGAATGTTTTTCCGTCCTTTTTTTCTGCCAGACGAAACAAAAACTGCCAAATTTAAGTATAATCTATACAAATCATTTTTCAGAAAGTAACAGAAATATGTTTTACCTATAACATCCAAGATTTAAATAACTTTTCACGGTTGATTTATTCATAATATTAGTCTAATATATCTCTATTAAAATCCTATCAAGTAGCAATTGAAATTCAATTTATTCTTTAAATTTCTTTAAATGTATTATTTTAGATCGATAGTACTAAAGTATATTTGGTAAAATGTGTTGTTCACTTTATTTTGTAAAATGTATAATGGTTCATTTTATGGCACATCTCTTTAGGGAATTGACTACAAATTTAATTTGTTCTATTTAATTTTATAAAACAGATTCAGGAGAAAATGACACGTTTAAAGCATTTGTTAGATGATAGAACATTTCTAGAGAACTCACTTTTTCTCAAGAAATCGATGGAGCTGTTTTATTTTTCTTAAAAAGTGGGATGCTTGTTCAAAATAAAATTATCTTGAAAGTGTTATTTTTCCTCTTATTTTAATTTTAAAACTAAATAACAAATTTCTTTCCTTATTAAAAAAAAATCATTAATGATACAAGAATACATCTTATTTCAATATAATGCCTTTAGTCAGTTTTACTATTTGTTACTTTATAATTAAATTTCACTAATTTCATAATAAATAATTGATGAAGACATGCTAGAAATCTGATTAGCTACTTTATTTGTAACAAATAATAATACATAAATAAGTCAACTTATAAAATTTTTTATTATAAAATACCAAAATAATTGAAACTCATTTATTGGTTTAATTGTCGATGGACTTTTACTAAGCTAAAGTAAAATTGATAGAATACAACCTTCTTTAGAGTAAATACAATGACAGCTGGCTCTGCAAATTATTCATTACAACAATTGAAAGGAGATAGCACAATACAAGAAAAATAACAAAACTATACACGAAGACAGAACACGCAACAATTAAAAATTAAAATCATGTTGTTTAGTCGCAGAAAATTATACTAAAATTAACTCTCGAATCGAAGACATTGCATTTCAAAGCCTGTTTTAATCGCACCCATTTTTCTAGTAGACACTAGATAGCAACTAAGTTCTGATAGTTAATAGCATTTCGATACATTTGTTCTAGTAGAAAAAAAAAATTTTTTTTTGATGAAGCACGTATTATTTGTTTTACTTAGAAACATTTAGATAAATTTTAAATCAATAGAGAAAGTGAGATAATTAAAATTTTAAATCTCATTTTTGGAACAAATATTTTGGGAACATAGACAGAACAAAGTTCAATCAAATGGGACTTTTTGTTTAATTGAATAAAATGAGACTGATAATTGGAAGTTCAGTAGCCTCATCGCGTTTTCTGTTCTAAAAAAAATTAAATGCCAAGAATTTTTGCTTATATTAAAAATGACATTATAATACGTAACTCTATGGGAAAATATCACTCATCTCCTAAGAAGTTTTTCGTTCATTCTAATGTAAATTTTGGTATTTAGAATACCTGTTTCGTAAAACTAGTTAAAATTATTTGTATCGACAACTTCTTAATCCATTATACAGAACAGTAGGCAATAATATAGAAACAATTATGATTACTAAAATTTTTACTGCGAATAAAATCTATCAGGTATTGAAATATTTTCAATTACATTTTAATAAAGGTGCGTATTGCTTCAAGATAAGTTTTGCTTCAAAATTTAGTTTATTTTTAATCTGTATGTTTGAAAATATTAGAGAAATAGATTTCTTTAATTAAAAGTGCCTCGGGATGAATTTTGAATAAAAGAGAATTGCATATTTTTACATTTCTCAAATCTAGCAGACTTTTGTCAAATTAATAAGATAGCTAATGTTATGTAAATATAAAAATGTGTCCATAATTCTTTCTAAAATCTATTTAAAATGTGTTTACTCTTTTGTGAATTTTGACAAGATTTTTTTTAATTTATGCTTTTTACTTTAAGATAAAAGTACTTTATATTATTCTCTTCATAAAGTAAGTTTATAATAAATATGTTTATTATTCTTATATATTGAATATCAAAGTTAAAATATATTCCTAGGCTACAAAGAATCAAAATAACATCATCTTAATACTTACATTTCCTCTGCTATTTCTTCAAAATTAATATCATCTCAAAAAAAATCTTTGAGTAAGAAAACTAAAAGAAGAATTTTCTGAAAAGCAACAGATCACACCTTTGTAGGTTAACGCCGCTAACAATGAAGATTAAAGCAACAAGACAGCATTTTTAAGAAAGATACGTTAGACACAATAATGTTAATTACTTAGGAAAGGTTTAATTAAACACTTTATTAAGCTATACTACAACTTATTGAAATTTAACTGCTTGAACAAAAAATATTTGTGAAGGAAAACAAAATGGTGGGTAATATCTGTCAATAAATTATGCGTTTTAATAAATTTCGATAATTATTGCGTTTTTCTACCCAAATTAAGATATATAACAAATGTAGTTTTTGAATCAAAACCATTTTTGTTCTTAAATAAATTAATCATGAACTAAATAAAATGTAATAATTTTAGCTAGTTCAATTGTCACAAAATTTTTCTGACACATATTAAAAACTCATTCAAATATTAAAATTATTAGACCCCTGATAATTGTAAAAAGCGACTTACGAAAGAATTAACTACTAATCCCCAAGTAAGTTAATAAATAATGAATAATTGCATCATTAATATCATTTACTCTCATTAATTTAATTTTACTCTTCTTTGTTATTCCCACCCGTAAAATACAGAAAGCAGCAATTCTATGTTTTTAGGGAACAAAGGAATAGTATCTCTATTTAGTTTTTCTTTTTAATCTCCCTGTTTTGTTATTAACTTCTCAAAAATTATATTTATAATTTGATATTTTGATACTGATATTATTTCAGCTTTAACTAATAAGTATTTTGTATTTGCAAATCAAATTGCAATCAATTAATTTATGAAAGGTACGAATATAAATGTTTTTTTTCGTATAATAAAACATTTGCATTATTTTTTAAAAAATACAGTCAAATGATTTCTTTAATGATAACAAAATTGATAGTGTTTTCACATCGCAAAGGAAATATTTTTTTCATTCGTTTCATTTATTTAAGGATCTTTTAGTGAATATTTTTTGTCTCTCTTGAATACAAACACAAAATAAATTCTTGTTTTTGAGTTTGAGAACAGATTTCAAAATTAAATAAAATATTATTTGTAAAAAATACTGCATATAAATAATTTATCTGCAATATTTTCTGCAAATATATAATTTCATCAATAACCTACAAATAAATTTAAATTTCTGAAAATAATTACGAATGTGTGGTTATATTTGTTTATATTTATTACATTTTTACAAAATTTTGAAGTTGAAATCAAATTGACTGACATCCATTTAAGTAATATTTTATTAAAATATGAAATAAAAATGTTCATTACATAAAAAAATATTATATAACTTGTGAGCTTGTCCTTGTTAATATATATAATATGTTCGTTATTTCATGCGCTTACTCAAGCTATAATATTCTTATTTGTATGTATTTCTAAATTTATTATTTTCTTTTACTTACCTTATATATTAATAATTAAGTAAAATTTAATTTAAATTAATTTTAAAATATAATTACAGGGATATTTAAAGAAAGTAAAAATAAATCAAATAAGTTCCATATTTTAAATTAATTCTAAATAATACAAATTTTGTTCATGAACAGCTCAGATTACATAAATATTTATGTATTTTATGGTTTTAACATAAAAATATTTGTGTTAACTCGATTTAAAATAAATGGATTTACTCTTAAGTAAAAACAGACTGCATTAAAAACTGAAAGATACTTTCAAAATAAATGTAAAAGGAATAGCAAAACAATTTCACTGTAATCTAATAAAGTTTAATACTGTATACACTGCGCATTGTTAGTTATATGTCATTCTTTATTTTCTAAAAAAAAGGAAAATTTATCATTATAAATATTTTCAAAAATATAACTTCAGAAAATTATAAAATGTATTTAAAAACACATGGTTAATATATATTATAATAATGCTAAGTACAAAACGCAAAGAAAAATATTTTATGGGAATAGAATACTTAATTTTTAATTCAAAAATAAAATGTTTTGTAAAAAATTTGAAAGTGAACATATTTATTTAGAGTTTACTGAAGCAAAAATATTTTTTCTCTTAAAATATAAATATGAAATTAATTTCCTAAGTTTTGATATCTAATTCATATTTTCTTTTTACGTACTCAGTAGCTTTAAAAATTAGTTTAATAAAAAGTATTCTAAACATACAGTGATACAGCTAGAAAAAATAGCACTAATTAAAAATCATTCTTGCTGAGCAATAACATAGCAAGTATTTCCTTTTTTAAGAAAAGTATTAAATCAACCATTTATTTTTATAAAATATTAAAAACATTTTAATGAAACAAATAAAATATCATTTTGAGCAAAAATTTTATGTAAGCATTAATCATTATCAAAAAAATAAATCATTTAAATATTCCATAATTCCCATTTGTTTTGATTGATTTTTCTAAAGGAAAAAAAATTTATTTAAAATGTCATTAGCTATTTTCTGAGGAAAATATTTTTATTATCTCATCATGCTTGAATAAACGAGAATCAAATAAAAATCTAAGGCATGCATTTGAAACTAAATCTCTAATCTGCACTTTCCATAATGAAAAAGAAGTGTATTTTAAATACACATTTATCATACATATACTATTATTTTCTGACTGCTAATTTGTCCAAATTAAATTTAAATAGCAAAATCTTGGTTTTAAAAATGTAATAGTTTTAAAATATTGTGTAATATGTATTTATAATATATGTTTATATGTTTGTGTATATAATAATATGTTTCATACAGTATATACAATATAAATATATATAGGGTTTGAGTTTCCTCCCTACGATACATGAATATTGCCCGCAATTTATCTCTTCATGGAGGACAATAATGCAGTACATATTAGAACAACTTTACAAATGGTTTCTACTATCTAGTTGTCCATTACGGGTGTTAAAAGTCAAAGATTAAGTAACTTGCAGAAACCCTGTGAAAAGTTTTATGCTGTGAAGACAAACAGCCTTCACCATTAATAAACAATGGAAAATGAATAAGTAATTTCTTTTTTCTGCAAGTAGGGTTAGTTTTGATGAACTTCCATGGCTTCATGAATATTTCCCTTTTCGTAAATCTGTGAAAAATTTGTCTGGAGAACAAACTCTCATAAGGGTGTTAGTTCTCCAGACAAACTTTAAGCTGATAAGGCAAGCAACAAAATCTTTGAGCTGATAAGATTTGCAACGTAGTCAAAACTATTGATATAATCTTCGTATTGAAAATGTAATTAAATTCTAACTAATGATGATAAATGGAAACATTTTGCATTTCTCCTTTCTGCGAGTGCATTCATCAAAATTGTTACTTAAGGGCATTTTAGATTTTTCGTCTCCTGCAGTAGGTGAGTATTAATGCTGCATTTAATATTATTTCCAAAGCACTATATTGGCAAAGTTCAAAAGACGTAGATCTCGCTTGTTTTATTGTTATTAAGGGTTGTTTTTTATTGAAGACTAGGTGTATACAAAAATTAAACTTTGGCGAGGGTTTCAATTTAAGATCGCGTAATTCTTCATAAATTTCTTAAGAAACTTACGAAATAATAACTTATAAAATTAACTTCTTATTATTTTTTAATGTCTTGCATAAGCAGCAATTGTAATTTCATTTATTGTATTTTGAATTTCTTCTGATGGTAAGAATTAGATTTTTGGTTGCACTGTCCAAGCAAACTATGATTCAGTTTTTCTTTTATTAATAATAGTACATAATACATAATAGTTTATGCGCTTAGATTTAACATTCATTGATAAAGGAGTATGTGTAACATTTTAGAGTTTACAACTGCTTTAACTGCTAAGCATATGTATAGAACCTATTACAAATATGCGAGAGGATCATTCTGCATTTACGTGACGCCCTCTCAAAGAATGGCAAAACTTATTTTAAAATATTTCTCTGGAGATATATTTTATGACATCAGAGTTGTTGTAGTCCAGTTGAACATTAAAAGTTATGAATAAATATTTTTCTATTGTTTATTGGAACATTCAGTTGATTCTCAGTTATGTTTCGGTTTTTAAAGAGAAACGTATTCTAAATATTATTTCGTTTTTGTGGGAAAAGTAATAGCAATTTAAGAATTTCTTATAATTCTGCTTTTATGAAAATGTTCGTTTTCTTTTAGGGATAATTTTGGTGGGTACTTTTATTTTGTGATGGTTATTGATAAAGTGTCTGAGAAGAATTTTGAGCAGTTAGTGCCTCGGTTCTTAAGAATTATGGATTTGTGTTACTTTAAAATACTTCACTTATTTTTCTTTCTTTTTTATGTATAAATTAGGCAACTGACTACACTTTTGTGATAGTTATTGTAAATTTGCTTAAATAGTTTTTATTTTAAATAACCATTAAGAAATTATTTAATAATCTTTTGCAGATTTTTCGCTATTTATTTCGTGAATGACGTAACTGGTTGTAACCTTAAAATACTTAGTCTAAGATGTTGTATACTATAAAATAATGCAATAGACGTTGTATACTATAAGTTTGCAAATATGACATCCTTCTTATTGGATAGGTTTGTTGCATTGATGTGCTTAAATAATTAAAATTTTCTAATAAAAATAATTAAAATGAGTTTTAGTTTTACACTTGAATGTTACAACTTGACTGCCTTGATTGAGGTAAAAGCATGATATCCCAAGGTATTAGATTAGAAATTTTAAAACCTTTTTTTGTACTTAAATATGGTACCTTTTAGTTCAACAGTTGAAAGCTTGATATATAAATGCTCCCTCTTTTTTGTCCAGGAGAGAGAACACTTTAATTATTTTATAAACAGTTTAAGGCAGGAAATGCAAAATCCTCAAAAAAGGAATCAAGACACAAACAGAATCAGAACAACAAAAAAGAATTGTAACCCTTTAGTTTCAAATTAAATCTAAGTCCATCCGCTATTGACATCGTAAGGGAGGAGGATATCTCGTACGATATCCATTTCGGATATCATATACTGTATTTTAAGATATATTTTTGGAAAATATGTCTTACAAATATTACAGAAGTTAAATATCAACAACTTCTATTAATATCCAAATTAACAGCAAATTGATATTGACCCAAAATCTCTGGTCTCTATATTGATTGAAGACCACCTTAATGATGTGGAAGCTGAATTTAATCATGTACGGCGAAAATAATGACAAAATGATTGAACTTAGAAAGCGTTTACGTTAGTAAATAATTGAAAAAGATCAATATTAGGATCCAATTTCCAGTTTTTTTAGATAGTTTGGGGTAAGATGACATTTTTCTTGATGTTGAAGTCCGGATCTTTACAAAAGAGGAAAATTAAAGGGTGAAATATTAATCAACTTTTAATTTTCCCCTTCTGAAAGAAAATGTGAAAATTAAATTTTAATTGATTTAAGATTCTCTACTAATGTTTAATATTTTGTTGATTGGTTATTTGTCCGAGAATAAAATAAATTATATCTTTACAAAAGCAATCAAAAAAGATATCAATAATCCATATAAGAATTCATTTTTATAAAAAAAAAAAAACGTGGAATAGCTTATATCATAAATATACTGCTAATTTTAGCACATTTCTTTTAAACACTAGAATATTGTAACCATATGTGAAACTTATTATTTATCTCAGTTAATGTTTCATAAAAATTCTCATTAATTCTGAAGGTGAAATTCAATTCGAATGGAAAATTCCCATTGGCAAATTTATATTGGACACTTCAATGTATGATTATCGAAGAACTTTTTTGCTTTATTTCATTACAATTCTCTAAAAACATTTACAGTTAAGTCGCAAGTAAATAAACGCTATAATAAATTTTTAATTATAGTAAAATAATTTTGTATCTGAAGTATACTTCAGAAAATTAATATCCTTAGTTACAAACAATAAGATGGTTAGTGAGTATACAATTTACAATGCATGGAGTATTTAACACACATTAATAATTAGAAGAAATGAGTTTGAAAAGAGTACTAATTTGAATATAAAATACGTCAAGTTACTGAAAGAAAAAATATCCAATGAAACCTATATATGAACTTATAGAAAAAATATCCAATGATTATAAAATGTATCAAGTTACTGAAATAAAATATCCAATGAAACCTGAAAATTGATTATATTATACTCAGTATTTTTAAATAAATAGAAATCACGAACAGCAAATAATTTTACATTTACTGTAAGTGATTTAAATATTTCATTGCTATTTTGAGTTTGTTAAATAAGAAGGTTTAAACCTGTATTCTATCAAAGGTAACTTCTGGTAAAAATTCTTTCTCGCATCATTTTCCTAATTAAAAATATTGCATCAACATCATGGTATTGAGTTAACATAAATTCGTAGAAATGTTCTAACAATACGATGCCACCAAGTATTCTATATTATCTTAAGACAAAACATACACTGAAAGGGAGCTTATTAATTAAAGTAATTAAATTTTCACGAATTTGCAAACAAGCTTATTTACAATTAGCAAAAGTAGGTGATGTCAATGAAACGATGTTAAAATAATAACTTTAGAAAGCTCATTTTCAAGAAAAATGAAAACCTTTTGCTCCCTTTTACTAGATTTGGAGCATAATTCATTAAGACAGGGTTATTTAGAGAAAGGTATGTGTTTCCCTAATAATTCGCATTTTAATGCCAAAATGTTCTCTCGTAAGCAAACACATTTATAAACTATAAAATGTTTCCCTTTTCCAATTATTACAGCAAAGTAACTATTAAAATGTTTCAGTTCGTTACGCAGAATAGCAATTTTGGCAATAGGCAAAAGAAATACATATAAGAATATTTCAAAAAAGTTTAATAAAAGTTTAAAAAATATGCAATACAAATTATTGAGAAAAAATCATTTTTAAATACAAATTAAAATTAGCTCTAAGAGAATATAAAAAAATATCATTTTTATATTTTTATGAAAGTTTTTTCTAAAAGTAGAGATACATATAGTGAATATTTTAACAGTTTTAACAATAATATATTCAAACAGTTTTCGGAACTTTTGTTACCAATAGAATAAAAGCATTTCAGTGCGAACACTTTATTGATATATATCTGTAAAATTTATGATCACTTTAAACAAAATTAAAAAAAACTTCTTCTCATCGTGGAGTGTTATCAGTAATTACTTAATTATTAACAATTAAATCTGTAAAAACTTAATGTAATATTAAACTAAATGAAATGAGAATTTTCTTCAGCTTTCTTAGATTAAATAATATAAAATATTTATGTTCTGTATTTCATATTTGAAATAAACAATTCTTTGATCATATTTTGGATGGAAATAATTAGCATGATATTTTACTTATACCTTAAATTAAAATGTAAAAGATGATTATAAAAAATAATACCCAGAATCTTGGTAGCGATATTTTTAAATGATATATATGACTTATTAGATATGAAAATAAGTATTTCTATTTATTTATATATAGTTTAAAAATATCGTTAAATTAGCCTGAATACGTAATTTATTGTGTTCATTTAATACATTGCAAAATACTATCTAACAAAAACTATTTGCTAAATACTAACTAACTGTTCCTACTATAAGTATATCAACAGAAAATTGCAGTTATCAAATTCTATGATGAAAAATCTTTATTTCTGTCCTACTAATCGAATTAAGTTTTAATTATCAATCTCATTTTAAAAAAACTCATTTCAAGAACTTTATTTTATTTCATTGCAGAATTTTTTAAATTTTCAAATGTAATATCATTCCCAATAACAATAAATTTCCACGGCAACATAGTTCACTCTTATTTTCTTATTATTGAAGTTCTTAAATGTTTAAAATTCTTTATGTGTTTTTTTCACATGACTTTGAAGTTTCAAAATTTGCTAAATTAACTCATAACATTTTGCTCCCAGGATATTTCCTAATTTACTTAGGCAACATAAGCTACATTTATATGATTCCATTAGACAAAATATTTAGTACGAAAATGTTTCGCGATTCTTGAATTCAGCTAGGAAATAATGATGTGAAAACCATCTAAATAAAAAAATTTCTTTTAAGGAAAAGGTATGTAATACCAAATACTTGCAATCTTATATTTGAAAGCAGACATAAAATTGCATCATGTAGCATCAGCGTATTTTATTTTTCTTTTATTTAAGGTTTCAGTTTTTATCTTCAAAAGCTCAGTTTTCCTAATAAAATTATGTCTTCATGTTTCTTCCCCTTATTTTGATATACTAATGGAATGTAAAACTTACAGAATTTCTCATTTTTACCATCTATGCTTCAATATATTTGAAATAATATATTTCTTGTAATATTAAGTAGGAAAAGTGTATATATATACATATATATATATATATATATATATATATAGTATTAGCTTCATTCACTCCTGTGTAAACCTTTTTTCAAAAATTTAACATGTGCCAAAGAAGAATATTTTTTAAAATCCCGTCTAGGTATCATAGGTAAGAAGAGCGAAAATCAAGGAAGATAAGACAAGAGCATGCTCACTGATTTCTGAAGAGTGTTAACACAAGATGGGTTTAAAATTGAGTATAATAAAGAATATAAAAAAGAATATTCAAACGTAGAAAATAAAAATTTATTTTTAAATTTGTGTAAAAATTTATTTTAAAATTTTTGTTCAGTTTAAAATTTGTTTTAAACTTTCAAATACATTTATATAATTTTTATTATATAATTGGTTCACCGTAAAAAAAAAACCTCAATATTTTATGTAAATTACCCTTATAAAAGCAAATTAAAATAATATATAATTATTTTCTTTGAGAAACAGCACTATAATTGGACACTCTAGAGAATTTTTTTGAGAGAATTAAACTCTAGAGAATTTTTTGCTTCTCGACCACAGCTGACTCATGTCGTCTGACAACAGTGGTTTTTCTTCATTTAAAGCTACCAAAAATAATCGATTGGGGAAAAATAAATTTAACTCACTAAGAATTATTTACTTTATAAATTTAAATGATAGAAACTAGTGTTGCCTGATATTATTCCCAAATTATTCGAGAATCTCATTTCAAAAACGCTTATGGCAAAAATATTGATATTGAATTTCCAAAAAATCCAGATTTCATGAATGAAATGGACATCATATTTAAAATCTTCACACCAGATAACATAAAAATCAGTAAGCACTTTTTATATCATTCAAGTTAGCACGCAAAGTCATATATATACACAAGCCAATCTATACACTACAAAATATATGTATCATACTTTTCTAAAATGATTTATGACTTGTAGCTAAATAGCGTGAAATATAAATCTTGGAGAATAGTGTCTTTAGAAAGATTAAAACATAAACATAGAAAGCATTATTAAAACCATCATTTTTACGTAAATAAACGTGTTTTTAAGTACCTCACAAAAAATCCTTTAAATAATTGTAAAATATATGAAACGTTTGGTATACATTCTTTCTCATTTATTTGTGCATATATTACAATCGATATTATCAAGAAAATATATCCACAATGAATGATTTTGCATCCATTGTAATTTTAAGGATTTCAAAGATTACTGTTGAAATACTATTAATATGAGATACATTGAAAAGTCAAATAATTGGGAAATAAATATTTTTATTAGTCTAATGGGAGAGAAAAAAGAATATTAGACTAAAGAACCGAGATGATATTTAGAACTTAATATTTAATTTATTTTACAATATTAGCACTTTCATATGTGACGAAATAAGTGACAAAATTTTCTGGGTTTTATATATATATATATATATATTAAGCAGTTAATTCAATGGAAAAATGATAATTTTAAAACCTAAAATATATTTGATTAAATTTCCAAACTGCCTTTCACTTTGAAACATGAAACTGAGTCCTCCATTAAGGAATCTAAGGGAACATAAATACATTTATTTGATGTCTGGAACAAATTTTTAGTGTATTTACCTTGTCCTCCGGATTTTCTTAATGTAATGGAAATGTGTTTAATCAAGGGTATCAGTTATGGCATATCGTGTGAGTGAGAGAGAAAGAGAGATCCATCATGCATTTATCGAAAACAATGCTTTGGGAAGTTAAACCAATAATCATTTAATAAGTGGCATAAAGATTGAAGATAAACAGCTTAAATTTTCTATAATATACATTTATTATTGTAATTAATAGATGATTATATTTATTTACATTTAATAGTGTCATAGATATTATGTTAGAATTATAATTAAAAACGTATACTTATAAATAAAATAAATATAAAATTATTTGGCATTTAGAGCATGAAATTATTAGACATAATTTAAATCTTAAAATCAGTAAATCATGCTGAAACTTAGATATCAATCACTGAATTAAAATCACAAATACGTAATCAAGAATAATTTATATAAATAGGGTATCATATGGGCATTATGTGGGGTACGTAAAAAGAAGTTATTAAGAATGTTTTTTAATTCTGGTGCCCTAGCCATATAAGACTTTCTTCTGACTGATGGTTCTTTCATTCATGTTATAGTTAGTTTTGCTTCATGCCAAACTCAATTTTTCCCGAACACTCTATGAGAGCACAACAATATATTAGAATTGTTACAATCATCACAAAAATGTAGTCTTATATTATTATAAGTATTCATTTCAAAATTTTCGTATCGTCATAATAGCATATTATTTTATCACTTTAGTTGATATATTCGTCGAAATATTTCTGAAACATCTATTTGGCCATAACACAAGAATTTGAAAAAAAGTATAATCAAAACAGAATGTATTAAAAAACTTTCGATTTTTCAATACCGAATAAAATACTCTGTGTGATCCAAATTTATAAATCAAATAAATTTTTATATGTACTTTTTATTTTATTTTTACCACAAACAACGATATAAAGAACAATAAACACCACTACACTCATAAATGACACCATAAAATAATACACATAACGCTACACGCATAAACACTGCATCATAAAATATTATTGAACAATGTTTTTAACAATTATTTAATAATCTGTAAAATATTCAATCTCTGAAATTTCTTAATTATCAGTGCTAGATTGATATCGTTCTTGGACGATCTTTAGAAACTGATTCAAATTCTTAATTCTATCGGATGAATACAAGCTTCATAACCTAAATGCTACCGATTATTACAATTCTTTATCAATTTCAGTTAACTATAACTTAAGTAATAAATTAATGCATTCATATATATATAT
>JAPDSC010101747.1:0-36816 GCA_026290005.1 Latrodectus geometricus | reverse complement strand
GCCAAATGAATAATGCTTACGTGTGAAAAATTATTCTAACAAGAATAGACAGAAATTTCCTGTAAACCTAATATTTTAACAAATAAAATCACCGTATTTTGTAAGCTATTTAATAAAATAACTGTATTTCAATAAATTAAATAGATCTGCCCTAAAACACAATATATTTCAAAATTTTCAAATGGATTTAAGAAAATTGTGTCGCATGAATTTATATCCATATATTATTTGTGAAATTTCATGATACACAATTTTTTTTTCAGGAATATGCTGCAGAAATATGAATGGAAACTGAAACTTCAGAAAGGCGAATTCACTTGCATTGCAGATGTATTCAAATTTACATTTGAATTTGCAATAAATTTCTTGGTGTAACTTTCAAGTACATGTTTTACGTTCTGAAATAAGTTTCTGTCACTGCTCTGCCCAAATCTTAATTTTTTTAAATAGTAAAAAATAAAAAAATTTTGATGATATTACTTAATTAGAGTGAAGAGAGAATAGTGTGGTAAAAAAAAAAAAAAAAAAAATTAAGATCTGGCAATTCTTATTTATTTTACGAACTTACGATTTTAAGAACTATTTTATCTGTCCCTATTTGATATATCTATCATATATGTTTTAAAATTCTGAAAAGTTCAAAAGGATAACAGTTGATTTAACAAGTAAATAAAAACTGGTACTTGAGATACTTAGTTTGGTTCTGCGAAAACTTCAAACTTACTCATGAAAAAATGATGTTCGAATAATTATAAAAAAAAAAAAAAAAAAAAAAAAAAAAAAGACCAAATAACTACTTAGTTATTTGCTTTCAAGGATTTGGAGACGAAAAGTTATAAGTTTTTCAAAATTGTGACAAAGAAGGGTTTGGTAAAAGTCTCTGATAGATTGTCGATAACATTTAGGATACCAGATGCTCTGTCGATGTCTACCTCAATGATGATGTCTTTTCTCTACATTAATTTGATATCGATTTAAACTTTCAAATGAAATACAAGGGACTGATACAGAGAGCTTTGAATGCAAACAATACATATGACTAGATATTATATTTGCCGCCCAACCTGTCTAGTGGTTAGCGTAACTGACTACGGATGGGGAGGACCTGGATTCGAATCCCGGCTTGGGCATGGATGTACTTTCTCTTACTCTCTCTCTGTGTTTCTTGTCCTTTCCTCAGATGATGGATGAATGTGGCCCGCCCTATAAATTGGTTTGTGGTGGTGTGACGTGGGCGATGCTACTCGTACCTCCGTGACTTGGTACACAGATGCCCACCAGGTAACGATAAAATGAGTAGCAGTTTCCGGCCTTGTTGCGGCAAATGGGCTAATGTACTTATTTGCTCAAGGGTGCCCGCAATTAGAAATAAAAAAAAAGATATTATATTTTGCTAGATACACATTTTATTTAAACATTCTGCTTCGAATTACATTGTAGCATCTGTTTATTCATTTATGAATATCTGCTCCTTGCCAGCTTTTCCGATTTAAAAATTAAAAATTTAGAGGTTTGTTGTGGATCATGCTGAATTTTCTTTATCTTCTTTTCCATTTTAAACTGCCCTGTAATGCCGTTATCATATAAAGCATTGTATTTCAATGTCTGCAAGATCAGTTAAGGGAAATCTTTCTTATAATTACTCCTTTTGTCCTCTCTCTTGAAACCTAAAATCCAATTTTTCAATTTATTGTCACTTCAAGGGAACAATATACAGATTGAAAATATTAAATGAGCATTTGCATTTTCTTTCAAGTAATGGAGTATGCAATTTCTATTAGTAAAACCGGTAAATGTACAAAATTATAAAAAGGTTTTTATTGAATTTATAGTATTAAGGGATATGTGCATCTCTATATATTTTATCAATCCTATAAATTAAAATTAATTTTTAAAATTTAGATATTTTTTTATCATTTTGTTTTAGAATCTATTTACAATATTGTTTTACATCAAGTTGAATGTTATATATATATTTTGCTATCTAAGTTTTAAACAAATGAAATTGAGTAGTGTATTTTTTTAATCAGTACTTTATACATAATAAAAAAAATTGCCAAGGACTGCAAAATTCAGAACAAAAAATGTTTTAAAAAAAAATGACATAAAAAAAAACAAATGACAGGGAAGCATTCGAAGACAAAACAATGAGCACATAACTCCGCATTATGCAGGTGAGGAAAAGGCTAAGAATCCAAAAAATATCTTGTAACATTTTGTTTTGGATAAATTTATCTTCTTCTTCTTTTTGAGCTTGTCAGATATTTGGCACCTCTGCATTGTTGCATTTAAATTTATCTTAGAACAATTGAACTGTGTAAATAAATTATAATAGAAAATATTTTAATAAAACTGCATGGCCATTATTATCACTTCATATATCTAGAAATTTTATGTTTTATTACCGCGCATATTGATTAAAGTTTAGACTGTTCAGTAGTTGAGCGATTAGAGGCAAACTTTTTGACTTAGGGACTTTAAACATTTAAGGATTACAAAACATTCATTGATTTTTGCATTTAAGAATTTGAACGAAAAATAGATTTCACTTAATGACATTTTTGAGCTTAAAAATTTTACAAGGCTGAAATTTTAAACATTTTTTGTTATCCTATATGAAAACATAATTTCGATTATTGGTAGTCAATTTAAGAGAAACTGATCTCAATTTTTGTCTAGAAACCTTTTCTTAGATTAGTTTTAGACCAATTTAAGTTATTCTTCAAGTTTGAAGTGCGCGTGTGCAATGGAACTGATCCGCCACAGAAACTAAAATCTAATTTAAAAATTAAATTAAGTAGTTAATAAACATTTAAAGCGCTTTGGAAATACATTCTAACTTCCATTCTTTTAGTGTGCAATTTTAATTTTGAAATCAATAAAAACTAAGATTTACTCGAAAGTTTGCTTATAGTTTCTGGTCTTGGTAAAATTTTTGATATCTACTTCGGCCAAAACATAAATAGATTGAATTTCCCTTCATATTAATGGGAAAATTATGTTAGAAAAATAAGAATATAATATCTTTATTAAGGATATATGTCACGAAATCAGTTATACAGTATAAAAATAAAATTATCTGATTTAAAGTTTGCACAAACTCTGTGTGTTATTTACTGTAATATTCAAAACTTTATTTATTTACATATTTTAAAAAAAAAATCTCCGAAAGAAATTAAAAAGATTTAAAATAATTTTCACAATGCATTCAAAAAATCAAAATTTTTAATGAAAAAGAAATATGATTGCTGAAAATGAAAGTTTCTAAAGAAAATTTTAAGTCATAAACGTTTAAATTTCATTGGCGAAAATGACACGATTTATATATATTTTTATAACGCGATATGTTTTTAAGATTAATATTTCAGCAAGCAAAAACTAGAAAAACTAGTTCACCTAAAAAAAAAAAAAAAAAAAAAAAAAAAAAAAAAAATTAGAAACAAAGCAATTTCATCGAAAGTTTAAGAATAATGAATTGGAAATCTGCTAGAGTGTAAAATAACAATTTTCTCATGGAGTTCAATCTCGTAGAGTTGGGTCTCGTAGAGTTGGGAGAAAATCGATTCAATGTCTGTTTTTCTCGATCGTTCCATCCCCAACTTCCTAGCGGGCCTCTTAGAGGTCAGTTGAGAATTCCACATTCTCGAAATTTCCAACTTCCTCATTCTAGAAAATACTTTTATAAAAAAAATGTGTTATTTCGGAAATCGCTTCATAAGTAGGGCTAATAAAATAGAGCAAATTTTTGGCTTTACTCCTATTTTTTCTGGTTTTATTTCGGAAGAATGAAGTTTTTTATCCAAATTATAGAAAACATTATAATTTCGTAATGTGAAATTTCAATGAGCAAAGTTGTCTGAGCGAGTATTTAGTTTAAAAAATCAATAAAATCACTCAAACATACTTGAAAATAGAAACAAAAGCTTATTTTCATTTTAATTCTACTTTTTTCGTTTTTGGTTCATTTGGAATCGGATGTAATTGTATTTTTATAGCATGTTTGAGATTGGATTACAAATGCCATTAACTTTTAATATTTTCTCTTAAATCGTTCGCAGACGACAAAGAAATCAGCAATGAATAGATGAATTCACACCCACGCATTATTTCAGAGCGCACATCAAAATATCGTAACTCGTCGTTTGAAAAAATACTCTTGGGTGATTAAATTATGTATCAAACCAAATAAAATTATTTTATTAACAAAAGATCAAAATTTGCTACATCACTCTAATATTAGCAATAATAAAGATTAATCAACAAAATTAAATTCTTCATAATTATGCTTTGCAATAAGATAAGAGTTATCAAAGAAATAGAATCTAAATATAGTAAAAAAAGATTTTTCGTAGCATATTATTGACATTTTTAACAGATCTTTTAATAAATATCAATTATTTTGAACTTCAAACTACACCATTAATAAATCGTTCATTCCTTTATAGATAACAATCTATGATTATCATAAAACTGGTTCACAGACAAAAGTGAAATTCAATGTTTTTCTCTATAAAATTCGACCAAAATTATTTGCAAGACTTTACACATACACATCTAATTTATAAAAGTTTTTTTTTTATTATTTTTTTTATTATTATTTCTTTATTCTTAAAATTTTGTTTCTTTTCTCTTCTTTTGTCATTTTAAAACAATTTAGTAAAAAAAAAATCCTTTGATTTTTTTTTTCTATTTTAGTCTTAAATTATCCCCATATTCCTAAGTAAAGACGAGCTATGTATTCAGCAGATGTTTAACAATTAGTGCGACAAGTATTGTATTGTATTTAAAAAAAAAACATTTTTATTATTTATTGTGTGGTTGTAGTGAGGTAAATTTTTTATTTGTGCCTGTTAAAGGAAATATCAAAGTATTATTTAAACTATGATACATTTTATAACCTTTTAAAGTTCAAAATCCATTTACAACTGCACTATTATTCTAATACAATTCTTTGCACAATTCATTTATGAGTCATTGTTAAATTTACTTTCCTTTATATTTAAATTGTACAGAATTTCCTACTTTTGATCAATTGAGAATTATTATTTAAATAAATAAATTCGAAATTCAGATTAATTATTATTGCAAAGGAAAGATTTATTTTTGCTGTGGAAACTTTTCTCACGTTTTTCCGAGAAAATATAATTTCATTCATGAATGGACGCAGGTTACTAATTAAAAAAAGTGACTCACACTTTTGAGAAATTACGTGCTTCTTAGTGTTGATTTATTAATACAGTTTCTGAATTACGCTGTTAAAAAATCGATTCAGAAAGCTTTATTACCATCTAATAAACAATAATTTTCTTTAAATAAAATTAATTAATATCTCAAGACAACAGAAGTAATTTTATAGAATACATGTATAGAAATTAACATTCTTTTGATTTAAACTTAAAATAACTCAATGTATTCAAAAATACCAAAATAGCAATATCAAAAATTCTTACTCTTTTTCAATGGAAAGTAATTACAAAATTTCTTGCTGGAATTTCAATAAAACGATTCATCTAAAATTTAAACTCTAATAGTAATATTCTTTTAACAGCATCATTTAAAAAAGGACATTTATTTTAAAAATATTCAGAATTATCAAATATCGCAAATTAATTAACGTACCCAATTTCAAGTTTGAAATTCTATCACAAGAAATAAACGAGAAATATATCAGATTTATCCCTCTTTTAATACATACCATCTAATAAATTCAAGTTTATTCTTATTCATTTCAATATACTTATTATATAAATAGTATCTGTTTTACAATATTTTATTAGACATATTTGCTTTTCCAACACAAATTCTAATAAAAAAAAAACCATATCTGGAAATAACAATTCATAAATTAAATTTAGTAATTAAAATACTTGAATGTTTGTTCTTATATAATATATCAATATTTAATACAAAATTTGAATTCTCTAGAAACAAGCATTAGACGCATTTACGTTATGGATTATGATATTCATTCTGAATTTTTATATTTTCATTTCTAAATCAGAAGTTACACCCAGTCACTGCTAACATGAATCCTGCAGCTGCCATCCATCTGGTATCAGAGTATGAACCGAAAAAAAAAATGATGACATATAACTTCATATTTATATTTTCTTTTTGATTTTACAAACACAAGAACACAAAAAGGAAACAATTATGTAAGAAAAACACAACAAAAAACCTATCATAACAGTCTCACAAAACACATCAACTGTTTCCGCTAGGAAATTTAATTCCTCTGGAAATCAAAAGAATATTTGTCCTCTGTCTAAGGAACGTCCTTCGTGTGTGTACGATAAGCTATATTACTAATTTAGATATATCTCGGACTGTACTACATCATTCAGTTCTAAATATATAAAAGATGAAAATATGAGTTAAAAATTCTAGTTGCTGCTTTGAATACAGTATGAAATGAATCAAATGAGACAGTATATTTCACAATAAACAAAAATTACTAAACTCTTTTTAGGCTTTGTGAATATTAATAGATTGCGCTACAACGAAAACAAAGCTAAATATTACACACAAGTTTTAATGACTATTATCTTTTGTTTATGGTCTATGTGGTTTGATAAAATTCCAAATTTTAAATTAATCCCTAAAAAAATTACGGAAAAAAAAATTTAGATAAAAATTTTGATGTTGAAAATTCATTCGAAATTTATCAGCAAATAAAATGTGAAACTTATAAATCAAATACATTTAAAATTGATTGGAATATTCAGATTAATTCTATCCAAATTATGTGTTTACCTAAAATTTAATTCAGGTCGTTACCATTTTTTATTTTATAATTGAAGAAATTATTTTTATAATATCATTGTCGTTAGGTCACAAAAGTTGCTTGCGAACGCATCATTTCGTTAATTCTAAATTATTTAGGATTAGCTTGATTCATGTAATGTAAAGAATACATGGTATATCGCTACATTCTACATATGAATTTTAATTTCCAACTTTACTAACCACCAAAATAGAGAATAAGTACTGCAAATATATTCAAGGAAATAAAACTAACAAACTAATGGGTAATGGTTTGGAAGCAAATGTAGCTGTGAAGATAATGGTTTTAAAATCAATAGGGGGAGGGGATTTAGAGATTTAACTATACGTGATGTGAAACAGGATAAGAGAGTTATTTCCACTGAGTCAGTTTAGGAATAAATGTTCTATTCTATCAGTTATAGTCAGTGCTATTTTTTTTAATCTATATAAAAAGAAAACTTACAGAAATGTCCTTTAGTAATAATTTCATGCTTAAAAGGAAAAGAGATTAATAATTTCTATCTGAAGCAGTTTTTTAAAACTCCAATATATTAAATTTAATTTGATAAAAAATTATTAATTTTTTTTAAAACATTGTGAAGACTTAGGATGATAAAGAAATCTAAGCAGTTTTTGAAAGAAAGATATTGCAAAGTATCATGGGAGGTGTGAAAATTTGTGGAGAAAAACAAATTTGGAATTTTTATAAACTATACAAAGAGCCAGACATAATAATTTTTATTTCAATCCGAAGATTAAAATAAACACTTGATCAGGATGGAGGGTAGTCGAGTCTCCAAGAAGATTTTCGAGGCCAAACCAACTGGAGCCCAAAGACCTAAGATAGGCTGGATAGACTGTCTGGAAACAGACCTGAAGATTCTTAAAATAAAAAATCTGAAGAGTACATCAAAGCGGAAGTGCTTTGGAAATCAAATCTGCGGAAGGCGTTGGCCTACCATGGGCTGAAGCACCATTGAAGAAGGGATTTGGAAATTTCTAAATTTATTTATTTAATTTGTACACATTTTTTTTAAATTTAAAAACTTATGTTTATTCAGTAAAGAAATAGTCAGCAATTTCCCGTAATCGATAACATACATTTATTTAATACAGAGTAATATACATCTCTTATAAAATAAAATATTTAGAAAGATCATTTTTCTTTAATATGTATGAAACAATTTATTTCGAAAGTAGATGTATATCAATGAGAAATTAATCCATTTTTAATAAATAATGTAATCTACATTTTTATTTGGAATATATTTTTTATCAAACCGTTTAAGGTTATATCTTTTAAATCTATTGTTCTATTGTTTCATCAGAATAAAGAAGAATTTGATAATTTAATTGTCAATTTGTTTTTATTAAGAATCATATTTATCTTAGTTTAATATTTCATCATTACTTAATTATATATAATTAAGTAATATTTGCAAATTTATATTTAAATTTTCAATAATTATTCTATATTTTAACATTCGTTATGCAATTGTTGTGGGTAAATGCTTTTTAATTCTGTGCAACGTTATAAATCTGTCGGAAATACGAGCTACAGTTATTAATTTAATTAAAAAATGTTTTATGTTGCCTAATTTATAACATTTTTTTATAATTGTAAAGGAATATTTAAATTTTATCTGTACGTTTTTGGAAATTTTTTTCTTTGAAAATATTTTACTGATATTATAATAATGGAAATTTTACTGTAAAATTAAAATAATATTTTAAAAATCTACATAACCAGTATAGGAGAGAATAAAAATCTAATTAGCGATTTGATATATTTCAAATACGCTTAATTATTAAAAACGAAAAATTATTTATTTTAACCAAACATTGAGCCAAAGAGTATGTAACTATAATATAAAGTATATTCAATTGACTGCTACAACTTAATATGATCAGACAAGTATAAAAAATTGAAATGAATCTTCAACATCATTTTTTAAGGATCTAATAAATCTAAAAAAAGCAGATTCTCGAGAAATAATATTTGGCTTAATAACTTACTTGTGCAAATATTTGCAATGTTTTTTTTTTTTTCCATAAAAATGAGCATATAAAGCATTCGAAATTGTATATATCTTACATTTTCACATGTTTAAAAAAAAAAAATTGTTAGCTTCATTGAAAAATTCAAAATTTCAATAAATAATATTTATTCTTTTAAGAAAACTCTTACAAAACTTCAATTGCACAGTTATTTGATACCTAAATGTCTATAAAATTTTATCAGGGAAATATTTCGAACTAGAAATCAAACATTGAACCAATTTAATTCCCTTTGAATCTTTTGTATAGGATTATTTTTAAGTTGTTTTTATTATTCTAACAAAAAACACGCAAATCAAAAAACCCAGTAAATTTTTCCTCCCATTGTTCAATACGTATAAATCGTACAAAATGCGAAAATTATTAATCATTGATTCAGGTATTTTTTGAAGCTGCATTGATTATAAGATTTACTAATTGTTATGGTGCGTAGAAAAAATATCATATTACATTTCATTTACCTAATGCTTGTATCCTCATGCCTTTTAGCAGAAGATGAAATAGATGAATATTATCATAATATTTTCTCCTCAACTATGAATGCCATATGTTTGTGTGATGGTATGTATTGTTTTATAATATTCTTTAAACTGAGAACAGTTTTATTACTCAGAATTTTCGAGGTATTATTCTGTTTCTTGGGGTTATTTTCAAAAGTTTATTAGGCATTGACAAGGCAGATTCTTCCCAAGATTTGATAAATTTTCTTTTAGATAAGTTTCTTGAAAACTTCTCTACTTCAATACAACGATTCCAAAGTTTTAAATTCCATGGTAAACGATAAAAAGTTAAGCAAACTGTCTAGCATGTGAAAATAAAATTAAAATGAGTTATCAAAGAATGTTATTGTATTCTGCTTCTCACATATGGTGTAAACTCACTTTAGAAATGAATTTCTGCTATTTTCTGGATTCAAACTCGTGTAATGAATTAGGCTGACCATAATTATGAAGCACCGAATGTATTACTAGTAATTTGCTATTATTTAAAGTTCTATAAAAATGAAATAGCATTAATTTATCTGACTTAAATAAAATAAAATATAGAAATATTTCTTAAAAAGTATAACAGAATGCCAGAAGTTATAAGTTATAGTGACGATTTTGATATTCATAATTATATTCTCAAAATTGTTTATAAAACTGTAATTGTGGTCAATATTCATTTTTTTAGCAACATAAAAGTTAAATTTTTGGTTTTAATCACAGAAAATTATCAACTGTGATGCTTTTTTTGTTTCAAAACAAACCTACATTTAAGCTATATGCTGCTATACAATAAGTTTGTTTAAAACGAATAGTTGAGATAACTGGCCTCCATAAGTCAAGGAACAACCAGTTTTTGGCGCCTAATTTGCAAAAGAATGAATGTAGAAACATTAAACTTGCATAATATGAGCACGAAACGAATATATATTGATTGCAACAAAAAAGTTTACATAAGAAAAACGCATAAATAATTTACAACAAAAAAGCAATCTTACTGGAAAAAGGAATAATCACAGTTTTATGTGGTAAAATATCATTCAAACAAAAAGGAGTTTTAACCGGTTCCCTTACACATTTATTTGAAAAAAATTGCAAAATATCATCACATTTTTTAAAATTTTATTAAGTACAAGGAAACGAAATAAAACAAAATATGTAGGTTATAAGTTAAATTTTTATATTATAGGTGTAAAAGTAATTAGTTTTAATATTAGTTTACCATGCCGAGTTATCTCGGCAAATGGGCAAAAATTAAATATTAGTCTTTGTCTGATAGTTTTTGAAACAAGGGACAACACAAAGTGATACCTGACATCCTGTACACTTGTCTCTGGTCTCTTTTTTCACTGGCTTACCTCTGGAATCTCTTTTACAGGAGCACAGAGTACACTGTCTCGTAGGATTTGATTTTTTTTTTTTCAGCAGCAGGAATAACATCTGGAAAATGACTTGAGGTTTACCTAAGTGGTGAAGGACTAATGCTGGGTCTTCCCGATGTGGCAGAAACTCGACACGATGATTTTCTGAAATTAGTTTTTCAATCAGTTCCATTCTAAATTGTTTAAATGATCGTGAACCTCCTGCTTTATAGGATAAGATAAAGGAATTCCACAAGGCCAAATCCAATAAATGGAAGAAAATCTTATAATATTTTTAACCTCTTTTTCTGGATGTAGAATAAGAAGATAAATGCTGGTCGACTTTATCTACACCCCATATTTATTTTATAAATCATATTTATTTTTTATAATTGTTTTCGTAATTTTTTTTCATTTCTTTTTTATTCATCCATTTAGCGAGCAAATTCCGATATTACCAAAAGAGAGTATTTTTTTTTTTGCAAATGTTTCAGACGTTTTTTGAATTTCTTTCTAATAATCGTTATTTTATATTGATTGTAAGTTTTTTCTACGTCGTTTTCATAACTGACTCAAATTCTCAATAAATTGGAAAGGATTTCTATGATAATTTCTATCCCAATTTTATCTCTTCTTATCTATTTTATTTGGCGCAAATATAAGCATAATTAATTTTTCAGTAAAGATTGATGTTTCTGAATTAAAATATTCCTTTATATGCTAAGCGAACAAGTGCTAAGCGGAACAGAAAATTGATGTGCCCTCTATTGCCACTCATTCGACAAAAAGTGTTTATTTTGTTTTGCTCTTTTAACACATACTATTGTTATAACTTATTATAGTTCAATGTATTTGTTTGGGGAAAAAGAAATCCATTATTTTTACGCGAACTTTATGTAACTTCTTTTGGATTCACTTTGTAAAAAGGTTTAAAACAGCTTTCATGTAGACTTTTAGGTCTTGCGCGTTACGACTGCTGACATGCGGTTAACTTCGATCATTTTTGATATTTTATAAACATTTTCGACGATGCTGTATCCACATGCGAGGTACATCTCTAACATCAAAAATACCCGAACGGAATCGACGAAACAAAAATTGAACGTAACTGGTTGTTACAGTCTTATATAGGACGATAAACACCTTTCACAATTTTAGCCACCCGGCTATCTTTTTCGCCGTTACAAGAGAAAAACGAAAATGTATCGAATTTTCTGTTTGTTGTCTTCCATTTTTAAAACCTTGTACTCGTAACTGAATTAATCAAACAAAAAACCGCAAGAGGATATTTTAGTGTCAAATGTCACCTTTCCAACGAGCATAAATCTGAAATTGTTTGATAGATACCTCACGAGATATCGATCACTACAGACGTCTACCGAAAAAATAATGGATTACTTTTTTTCCAAACTAATATTAGGGAATCGATATAATGATTAATAATTTTATTTTTTTATTATTTCAGAGAGTTGTTATGAAGAAATTGATAATTACTGGAACCATGTACCATTAATGGTAATCTATGCTTTTAAATTTACTGAGAATATATATTTGAGTAAGGAAACTTTATCGCATAAAGGACAGTCAATTTTAATTCGGAACATTTGAAAATTTTATTTCACGTATATTAACATCTTGAAAATTAAATACATCCTGTATATCAAAATTTAAAATTTGTTTTCAATGTATATACTATCATATTGAAATTCAGTTTAAAGAGCTATAGCCTTAATTCTAAACCCAATTTGATAACAACTTACAGATTCTGATTTTTAGTTAAAGAAATCGATTTTTTAGAGAATATAGAAACATTATTATATGTATAAGCATATATATATATATATATATATATATATATATATATATATTCCTTAAAGTGTATAATTAAAATTTTAGAACTGCGAAAAAATAAGAATTTACGAAATAATATTTTACAAAGCACTTGCTTATAAAAGTGAGTTTTATCAAACTTGAACATTGTTATCTCAAAAGTAAAATTGAAGTTCACTTAGAGTTTTTGAGTTAAGTAATCGAAATTAAATTGAATAGATATGAATTATTACTAAGTTAGAAATGATTTAAAAAACTTCCAGTTTATTAAATTTATATTGACATCCCGATTCTAAAGAGAAAAAACAATTTTAAATCGATAAAATGAGTGTATTATTCATATAAAATTTACCTGGAATAAATTTTTTTTTTTTTTTTTTTTTAAATGGAATTTTGACTTTATTTGTGTCAGGCACATGCTGTTTGGAATATATATACTAAATGTAAAAATTTTCTCATAAAAAAAGTTTAACATATAAGGCATCTTTGAAAATGTTTTAATGAAAGGATTATATAATCAATTATATTTTATAAAAGCAGGATGTTCACCATTGGTTACCAATAAGGATGATAATTTAATAGTTAACTTTTTTAAAATAATAGCCAGTTAACTTTTTTAAAATAAATATCACAAACACATAAATAAAATAACATATTTTAAATATTAATATACTTATTAAACAAAATAGTAAACGCTTTTTCATGTTTATTTCCAGATACTGAGTTTTTCTTAGAAATTTCTGAAATGACATATCACATTTAAAAGAATGTATACATGTCAAAGTGAATTCTCCTTTTTTTATGTCAAATAGTAAGAAATATGTACATTACCTTATATTTAGAGAATCCATTAAAATAGTAATTTGAATCTTTTTAGGAAAATATCAAGGTAAACTACAAATTTAATCTTTTCGAAATTAAAAACAAGAGATAAAAATGGCGTTACTTTAGAATAAAAGCAAATGACAGTCTCACCAAATGAAATCTCTAATGACTAGCCTGTCTCTCCTATTTAAATTTGACTGCGAACTTTACGGCTTTTGGGGAGGTATTTAATAACAGTGTTTCGTTTTTTTTACTGTATTTCTTTAATATTTTTACAGTGTCGAGGGTTGATACAGGAAAATCTTCAGGAAATGTACCCAAATATGAATTGTATAGAGAAAGTGACACCAAATTTCTCTACAGTATGCAATGATACAAAGAAAATGCAAGTAAGTTCTTTTCTTATTTTCAAACTATACAAAAATTAGAAGACATTTAGGGATATTTAAGAATATTTGAAGTAATTTTATGTACCTTGAAAAATATTGAAAGGAATTGAGATATTTTGCAAACAGTTTAAGATTATTGCGAAACTTTTTTGAATGCATTTTTGTTTAACCTCAAAATAAAAATCACGCCCTGTAAAAAAAGTAAAATTTTTGAACCAGATATTCTTATGAAGAATATTTCTAAGCAGTAGCTTTCCATGGTGGATTTTCCATCTTTAATTTATTTAAAAATATTACATAATGTTCAATGCGAATTCATTTATTTCTATATCTTTAATTAAATGATACTATATTCGTCTCTATAGCTTTTTGGGCAAACTTTATTAAAATTTTTGCAGTATCAACATTTTTTAATTTTTATTAAATGAACTCATTTCATAACCATATGCTAGAGAAGCCGTGGTATAATTTCCAAAAGACATGGATTTCACATTTTGAGCAAAACTAATAGAGCTCATCATTAAAATTACACTTTTATGGAAGCGCTCTAATTAAATTTTAAAACACGCTACGTTTTCTCACATCAATATTTAAAAATTTCTCACTTTATTATCTTTGAATAAAGATCAATATATATATTTTTGAGGGAATATCTGTCATGAAAATTAAAAAAAACAATTTTTTCATCTGAATTCCAAATGCCTCTCAAATGAAGGTTGAATGATAACACCTAACTGTCCGTTTCAGATCTTTTCAATTTATTTTGGACAGGCAATTTCTTTGAAGTGTAGAAAAAGATTCATAAATTGCCGAAAATGTTTTTATTTTTATTGAGTGTTTGTTTAATCCCTTTATTCAAAATGAGTTAAGAAATGAATTCAATCCGTCTCTTAAAATGAGTTGTTAATGGTCTCAGTTGTCCAAATTTATAAGGATTACCAGTTTGCTAGATTATTTATGGTCAACTTTGCTCCATGGTTTTATGAAAATCGTATCACAATAGAATCATGATACCAATTAAAATCACGACTTACTTTACACTGACAATTTTTCTCTCCTTCTTGTTTAAATGATATTCTTTCCGAAAAGATATTGTAACGAAGGTGTTAGAGTGATATTTCTGCTGTCATATCATATCAACACTATATAAATCTCTTCAACAATCAGGGATGCTTTTTTATTATATCCCAGGTTGATTGTTTCGGCTACATGATCCAATAACAAATATTACTGTAACATATCGTTGGCCTTAATTGGAAAAAATGCCTAGAAATTTACTCTGGTCATACTCTTGATATTGTTAATTGAGGAATGTGAAAATTTCTGAAATGAAATACATCCCATTAGCATATCCAATTACCAATCTTTTTTCGAAGTACATAAAAAAGTCATCCATTCAAACATAATCAGTTAAAATACTTTTCGGTAAACTTATAAACTCAAAGAAAGACCAGAAAATCACTGTCTATTGACGTACTCTTTACTTGATACATGGCTATTTAAATATGCAAATTTTCTCATGCCATCACTTTTTAACTTTAACATACCTTACTGTTTATAGTTATATTTTTTAATAACTAACCAGTTCTATAGTAAAATACTCAAATAATTATCAGACTGATTAATAATTAGATTGTAAACTCTAGAGTGTGAGTCCCCAGTTGACAGATAGGGGAATGCCTCGATTGGATTTTTCTTTGGGTGCCGAAGGGAAATAAAATACCTTCCCCAGACCAAAAGATAGAAGTCCAATCACCTTTTTTATCTATCTATCAAATTACCTTTTGCATTAAGTATATATTGAAATAGATGTATATGTGCGTAATTTCAGCATTCTTTGTTTTTTGTGAAGTAATTCATAAAAACATTTAGTACACCAATGTATTATCGGTAATTATTCGTGTATTATAACCGATAATACACCAATGTATTATCGGTTATAAAATAAATGTAAAATTCAGCTGTATTAGTTTGTACATAGAAATAGTTTTCTTATTCTTCTATCCTTTGTTAACCTAACTAGTGTAATTTTTAATCAATTAATAATATTTCTTAATTTCATTTGTTGTAATCAATAGTAAAAAATTTGGCTTTTTATAATTTCTGTGTGATGAGAGAAATTAATCCATTGAAATTCATTGGTGCATTTCTCTAGTGGGTTAAATTTATTCAGAGAAAAGCTAATAAAACATAAAAAAATATACAAATATCTATACAATAGTCGTGTATTCAGTAGTATAAGAAGAGGAAATTCCAGTATAATTATTTTTACTGGTGTAACAGAATAAAAATATGCATATATAATTTCAATGAAAATAATATAGTCATTATCCTACTTCGAACGAGAAATTTTCGATTAAATAATTTTTTTTACTAGTGTAGTCTCTCTTCTCAAGCGTGAGAAAATAGTTAATGGAAATTGAATTTGGTGTAGAGGAAACCGGAAAGAAAAACTTTTTATCCGTTGCGGTTTTAAGTAAAGAAAAGAATTATATATAAATTTACTTATTTTAAGATATTTTATTGCATAAAAATTGAATGAATTGAAATAAAAAAACTATACGTATTGAGAATTAATTCAATATTTTTTTCAGTTCAAGGTCTTGGATGCAGTAAGTAAAGCAAATAATCTTTATGCGGTAAGATATTTCCTAAAATCATTTTAATCTTTAGTGTTTTTATGTTGTTTTACTTAAAAAAATTTTTATTTATTTAACCTATATGCTAAGTACTGTTTTGACTCTATTATCTAAATAAAGTTTTTAAATTTCGTGTATCCCCAAAAAACAGTATTGAATACAATTCATGTTAATTTAATTTCAACATAGGGAAATTAAAATTTCTAATTAAAACCATTATATAGTCGAAATTATCACTACTTATTATTAACTACTACTATCACACACATTCACATTTTCTCTGATCATTACATGATATTTCAGTATACAAACCATTCATAGTTTATGCGAATGCAAAAACGCATTCGTGCTATAGTTTTATAGCAATACTATTCAAACTATTTCTATATTTTTATTGCACTAATATTAATACTATTGCTCTTTGTTGTAATTTTAACTAGAAAATTGTGTTAAATTTATAGGTTGCTTCACATCGTCTTTGTAGAATTACAAATTTAGACAGAACGTGTTTGAATTACTAAAGAAGCAAGTGTTTTCTAATGTTTACAGTTTCTTTTGTTCGGAATGAAATTAATAACGTGATTGAATCAATTAAAACAAAAGTAATAAGCATTTTAATTAATTATATAAAAATTAAAAGCTAAAAGAGTGGAAATAAAGGATGTTGTATGTAAACTTTTCCGCCCCATAATTTAAATGTGAGGTTTTTCTGCAAAATTTGGGTGGCTAACATTTCGTTGTTTATTGTTTAATTTACCATCTATACAAATAATTATATTGTTATTTAAATGTTTTGTTTTTATGTAATTCATTTCGTTGAAAATTTTGAAAATTTTTAATACCACATAGTGATATTTATAATTTATATAATATTCTTATATATACCTTTGAACTGTAGGGAAACTGGTGCATAGTTTTTCTGTTAAAAGAAAGTTAATAAAAATGTATCATCAATGTTCAAAAGTTTAAAGTAGTATTTTGATATATTTAGTGTTTAAACTTTTACAAGAATATATTTTGAATATTCTGGAAATTTTAATTTTCATGTGGTTGTTTTTAACTGAATTTAGTTAACAGAAATTAATAAAACTATACCTCCTTTAACTGCGAAAAATATGCTGTAGTGCGTTCTATTAACTGTATAACATTTACCACAGCAACTGTTATTTTAAAACTATCAAACCTCATTCTTGCAAAAACGAGCAAGTTAGCCATATGAACTATATGAAATAATTCATCAAGTTAAAGAAAATGATAGTTGCTGTAGTTAAAAGCAGTTTTTAATTTTGAGGAATTAACAGGACTGATAGACTCAACCTTTCTCCTTAAAGTATTTCCATAAAAATATACAGAGCTAAAGCAGGCATAATCCGAATGAAAGTAATAAGCATTTTGCTTGAACATGCCATCATTAGAACATCTATCCAAGCCAAAAAATATCTAAGGTAAAATCCAAGTCTGCAAATATCCAATGAATTCACGGAAAATATAACGCCTCATGCCTTTGTAATCAATTATTGAATGAGGGCGATAATGTCAGCTGTTAGGGAAAAATAGTTGTGGTAACTCTCATATCAATGGAAGAATCAGTAGAAAACCAAAAAAAGTTTTCGTGAGCTACTAGTAGTTCGTGATCTGACGATTAGATCATCACTTGGAAGGTGTAAATACTGTAATTTTTAAAGCCAAGTTTTATATGAAATAAAACAACGTAAAAGCCAGCAGAATTTTCTACAAATTAGATCTATCAGAATGGAAAATTTTAATTAAGGAGATTGGGATGACTCAAAAATTGAGAAATAGGTTATTGTTAAGAAAATAATGCATTAAATTTCCGATGTTGATTTTTTTCTCTTTTTTTAGACTCAAGTGAGCATTTTCAAAGTAAGCGCGCTATTTGATGTCCGAACAAACTTGGTAAATTTGTATAAAATATTCATAGAATTTAAACTGTTATAGTTTTCTTTAGTTACACGTCTTTTAATAGTTATTGACCTTCAATACTTTTGTTTCGCAGATTTCTATGGTATTCACAGCTTCTAGATGCTCAGGCGTCGAAATAGAAGAAAATATATACGTGCAAAGGTATACATTTACTAAATGTCTTTTTAATTACACTGTGGGACATATATAAACAGTTATTATAAAAAGAAATTTTCCAAAATAACAGAAAACCCATATAAAAGAAGTTTTTGGCACCTAAAATGGTGTAGGAGCACTTTTTGGAATTAAAACTACTTGAATTCTCCTTGAATCAAACATGTATAATTTTTAAATGTTGTAATTGGGATGTTGTACCATTCCTAATTCTATTGTAGAAATTGCTTTAACTTCCTAACAAACGCAGAAGTAGGAAACTCTTTCTTTCCAACAACAGAAGCTTTATAATATTTAATTTTGGTGATTGGGAAGGCCATGGATTGTATGCAACCGAATCTTTAGTTTTCCGAACCATGATTGAAAAATTCGACTTTAGTAAATGAAAGAATTATGATCTTGTTAGACGCAATCTCTAGACAGAAAATTCGTCCACTCCGTAAAATACAGTTGTTCGGCTAAAAGAATAATATAGTTAGCGCTAGTGACCTATCGAGGGTTGAGAATGCTTTTAAAAAGGGATCTGTCCAGCACATGAAAGTGAAGGCCCAAACCATAATGAAATCATTATCACGCTTTAATCTAGAATTGAGACAGTTTGGATTGTATGTTAAGCAGGGGACTGCCAAGGGATTACTTTACATGGGGATTTGCCCCATTCAAAGCAGTCCCTTGGTTGAGAACAGAAAGGAAATTAATTTATCGAAAATCAAGATGCGTTTTCTTTGATTGGAAGTCCAGATTTTATGATCAAAACAATAATAGTCCTTTTCGATTTCTTCTTCTTCTCTTGAGCTTGTCAGATGTGTGGCACCTCTGCATTTTTGCATTTTGTACCATGACCTTTTCGATTTAGATATGAAAGTTTTACAATTGTAGCTCTTAACCATATATTTTGCTTATAATTCCCTTCGAAGTGTATGGATCGATATTTGGTTCTGTCAATAATCATTTAGCTCAGCATTTACTCTTGCCTGCTGGATCTTCTTTATAGGATCACAATCTTGCTTAATGTTCAACTGCTTCTCTCAAGAAGTTTGGTCAAAGCTATTTCGAACGTTTTCAAATCATTTCCGCTTATAATTTTAATGGCTTGTTAGATTGAATCAAGCCTTTCCACTATATCTGATATTGTCAATAAAGAATTTTGTTCTAACATGATCCTTACGGTATTATCAGTGATCAAAGGTCGTTGTATAGAGGTCAGAAATTATATTTTTAAAATTTTCCTAATTTCTGCTTGTTCTATAAGAAACCATTCTTTCACCAAACATTTTCAATAAATTTTTACCAGCTTTTGTTGCATTCTTTACTCGTTAGAATTCGAACAAAATCAATGGTTCGAATGAACTTCACCTCTCTCTGTCTCAATAACATGAATAAAACAATATCCTTTCACTTATATGTGTTAAAAATTATTTTAATTTGTTAGCGCGGAAGGAATTTATGCATTCATTGATAAAAAAGAGAGCCGAATATGCGTCGAATGAATAGCGTTACTTGTAGAAAATTATTCTAACAAGAACAAACATAACTTTCCATTAACCTAATATTTTTAATAAACATATTACAATGTTTTGCTAACTACGTAATAAAATAGAATAATTTAACTTAATTTTGTATTTAATTAAGTATTTTTTTTCCTTTAAACACACTTTTTATAAAGCAATTAGTTAATGGATTTGAAAAACTCTGATGCATAAATTTATATCCAAATATATAATTTGTGCAATCATAATAATTTTTTTTTCTGGAACAGGATGTAAAGAGCTGAAGAAAAACACCGCAAAGGGGTATTCTCTCTCATTACAGATTTGTTTTTTATTTCACATTGTAGTTTAAAATAATTCAAATGCATTTTAAATGTAAATTTCAAATGCATATTTTATGTTCTAAAATAAATTTAACACAGTTTTTTAAGCAATACATTAAAGAATATAAAAATGAGATTAATGCTTTATTAAAAAGTTGAAAAGTACTTTTTATAAAATATGCTCATATCTATGAAATGTAATTAAAAAATTAAAAATAAAAAGCTATTGTATTTTCTCGATATCCGATGGCTAGTTTAAATGAAGTAAGAAAATAAAAGTTGGCATCATCTTTAAATTGTATTTCTCTGTTCTATCCATTTTAGTATGAACATAACCTTAAAATGTGCAAAACGAAGTTAAATATATTAAAAGCTAAATCAAATTCCATTTGATGTTTGAAAATAACAATAAACAAAATATCATCATAATTTTTTAACACTAGATAATGTGAAGTTATTCTGTAGACAATTGATATTTTTGTGAAACAAATAATTTATATTTACACGAAGTATAAATGTTACCTGACTTAAATATTTATTTTTACATGCTAGGTAACAATTTCAGCCTAACTGAAATATAGAATTATTAATATTGCTTCTTTTTATTATATTTATTTAGTGATTTCTAGCTAGCAATGATTTTAACACGTTTGGTAACTTTTTTTCAAATCACATTCTCTCCAAATTTTACTAGCCATAGTATATAATACGATTGAAATAGGAATTATACTAAATTTAACTTTTCACTAAATATTAATGTAAATTATCTGCAGCTTAAATGAAAAGAAATCAAATTCAAAATCTATAATTTACAATTATTTTACAAGTTATAGAATTCGTACATAAAAACTTTATAATTTTTTTAATTAAGGAAAATAAAGAATATATATCAATTGAATATAATGCATATTATGTCAACTGTAGTTAATAGGAAGTGTTCTGACAAAATTTAGATTCTTCTGTGTTTAAGTATTGAAACAGAATTATAATTAAATTGTCACTGAAGATTAATTTATTAAATAAGTATAAATGAAAGTCGGATTAAAAAATAAAATATTGGCAAGATTTATTTATATATAATCTTCAATTAATTTTATGTGATGAATGATAACTTTAATGTAGTTTAAATTGCCATATCGTTTTTCCATGTCATTCAAATATTTAATTTATGTTCTGTTGATTGAAATATATTGTTGAATAAAAACACAGAGTTAGGCATTTTATACAAAAAAATTTTCTTTTCCTATAAGCAATTTTACTTTTTAAGATTTAAGAATTCGTCACTCATTTTCACAGTTATTTTACTCATGAATTTTAGGTCCTTTTGCGTTTTACAATTTCAGCTGCATTTCACAATGTTTGTTTTTAGTTAAAAATCGAAGTTATCAGACTCGAAGTTAATTAGAATTTATTGTTTTACATAAATTTCCTTTTTTAGCTGCTCATAGAAATGTAATTATTTCCTTATTGTCTACTTATGTGGAAAGTCATTATAAAAAAAGAATTGATCAGCTTTTTTTGAAAAGCTCACCAGTACATACACATGGTTACAAAAAATATAGAACGCCAAATGTTAAATTAATTTATAAATTACAATATTTTTCCAAAATAAATTTTAAAAAATATTACTGTAATTGTTCTTTGAATAAAAACAATCCAGTTAGATTGAAAAATTAGTTATTTCAATGTTCTCAATAATAGAGAATAACAGTTACAATAATAGGGATTAACATTTAATTAGGGGAAACAGTTTTTCAATACATCTTTCTTTGAAGCTGAAGGTTAGTTTTGTTGTCATTAGAAGATGAATAAAGTAGTTTCACATAAAACTGCATTGTGATGAAAAATGGCAAACTGAAAAGCGAAAAAAATCGTAGAACAATTTATTTTAGTTTCATGTATCTTAGAACAATGGATCTGAAAATAAATTATAATAGTTAACATTTTAATAAAATTGCATGACCACTACTATTACTTAATATATCTAGAAATTATGGTAATAAAACATGTTTAATAGTTGTTGATTTGGACAAGAGCTTAGTAATGGACATTTCAACTGTTTACTGTTTGTGTGATGGTAATGTAAACACAAATTTTCTAACGTACAGAAACGACAATTAAACATTACAAACTTAGTATTAATTTCTAGATTTATGAATTTGTATTAGAAATGTGTGCCACCTAACTATGTTTTTGAATTAAAGATTTTATTAGGTTGAAATCTTAAATATTTTTGATTGATACGTAGAATTTTGATTTCTTTAAAAATGATCTTCATGTATGTGTAAAAACCAATTCTTAGCTTCTTACTATGGATAGACTTCCAAGCTTTTTTCTACTTTTGTGAATTGTGAATTTTAACCAATGTTTGTGAATTTTAACCAATTCTTAATTACTTACAACTAGATTTACTTATAAGATCTATACAATTACTCAAGTTAGAAATGCATACCTGGAACCGATCCACATTAAACCTACCGTACCAATTTTTAGGGATTCAAACTAGCTTTGGAATTCCATTTTAAACCTCATCTTTATAAACTAGAATTTCAATTTTTCAACCAATAAGGATTAGAACGTACGAAAGACCGCTTAATGCCTCTGTACAAAGCAAATTTTTAGTTATTTATTTTTGCTAAAACATAAATAGATTGAATTTTTATTTATTAGAGATAAGGAAAATTATATTAATAAAATAATAACATGGAATGTAATTTTTCTTGTTAAGATAAAATTGAAATGCTATGAAATTAATTATATAGTATAAAAATAAAATTATCCAATATAAATTTGTATATTTTTTATTATTTTATTTATTTTTTTTTCTCTTTTTGTATACTTTCTAAAAAAATCTCTAAAATAAATTAAAATAGGACTGAGAACAATTTTAATTATCAGTTCAAAAAATCAAGAAAAAAAGGTTAAAGATAGAAAAAAAACTATATGATTGTTAAAAAAAATTAGAATCTACAGAAAGTTGTAACTAATTTTGATAAACACTTTGATTACATTGTGAATATGACGGAAGATTAACACGAAGATAAAATTTTTGAGATTAATATTTTAGCAAGCAATAAACTCAACCAAGAAAACAAGAAAAAAAATTATGGTATCTAAATTTAAAAAAAAAAAAAAATGAATTTAAAATTTGTCGGTACAATTCCAATATACCCTCATACGGTAGTCATTGTAACGGGAAAGAAAAAAAAATTGCCATTTCATTTTTTTTCGTAAATATTTGGGTTGTGTATTATTTAAAAAAATTTTACATTTTTAAAAATTACTAAGACCCACAAATGATACACAAACATTTTATTTACAAATCTTATTTAAACACCTAAGTTTCTATCTGACGGAAACTTCTCGGTGGTAGCTGCGATTATCGATTGCGGGTGTGTCATGGGTCGGTACCATTTTATCTCTGCTGGTATCAGATAACAAGACGGGAGGGAATAGGCTAAATATACACTTCTCTGGATGACTCGTTTCACGTCCATGCCTCTTGGAGGTCACGTGGGGCTTTCGGCTTCCTCATTCTAGAAAGTTCTCTATTACAAAAAAGTGCAACTTGAAAAGTCACTTCAAAAGCCTAAAGAAATAAAAATAAATAATTCTTGACTCTCATTTTTTTCTAATTTCGTTGAATCTCATATATTTTTTAAAGAATGTAAATACCAATTCAAATTAAAAACACTTTAATTAAGTTAAAAGAACATTTTTTCATCAAGAATGTCACTTCGACTCGAATAACAAAGCCTAATAACTCGACAAGGTTCCCCATACTTGAAAATGGAAGCAAAAGCTTATTTTTGCTTTTATAAATTTATATTTATTTTTTCGTTTTTGGTTTATTGAAAATGTGTCGAGCTTTAAAATTTAAGACGTAGGTTACTAAAGTTATTATTCTTTAATGTTTTCAGTTAAATTATTTACCGACTACAAACAAGAATTACACAGTAGAGTTATTGAGAAATGAAGTAAGGAATTTTACACGTACTATTAGTGTTTGCATAAAAATATTATAATTCTTTGTTTGAAAAATACTTTGTTGCTTAAATTATAAATCTAACCAAATAAAATTATTTTTCACACATATTAAAATATCTATTGACTACGATAATTATTACTTATGTAATAATTCAAAATTTGCTACATCACCCTCTTACGGCAATAAATAAGATCTAGCTAATATCAGAATCTAAATATACTAAAAAAGAAAAATTTTTAGGGTTTATATTAACATTTTTAATAAATCTTTAAAAAAAAAAAATTAGATTTCGAGCTTTAAATTATAACATTCATAAATCTCACATTCCTTTAGAAAAATAACATTCTATAATTATCATACCATTGATCTGAAATTTAATTTACAAAATCCTTTGGAAATATATTATCGATTATATAAATATAATTTTTCTTTATTCCCAAAAGAAAAATCTTTTCCGCCGTTTCCTTCTGTATAATTACTTATACAAAAGGAACAAATCATTATTAAAAAACAAATTTAAAGCATTGAAAGAAAGCATAGTATATGTCAGATAGGCGTAAATTTTCGTAACCTATTATTTTATGAAACAATCTCCATTCTCTCAATTTAAAAAAATTAATCAAATGAAGAAATCCTGTAAAGCAAATTTTTATTGCTTTATTCAATGTAGGTTTGTGGTAAGATAAATAAGATTAATATATTTTTTTGATAATATTTCCGAATTTCGCTGAAGAGTATTTCATCATGGTCTTCAAATTACAGGTTTATGTATATTCATTATTATTTTATTTGTTAAAAGTGATTCAGTGCCTTCTTTTTCTTTATTCTTTTGATTTATTCAGACGAATGAAGATAATCCAAGAGTTTATACACAATAGACGTTTATTTTTATGAACCCATAAGGATTGATAAAATTGTTTTTAAAATAGAAGTTAAATCTTAAAACTAATTTTTTTCTAAACTATTGAAACAAGATATTTTTTTGTCTTCGTAAATAAAATACTATCAGGAAAAGTTAACTATAAGCTGTATAAGAAACACCTGCAAAATGGTATTCATATAAAAAAAAAGGATATTTTTTACTTATAATTTTTACTGATGAAAACTCAAAACAAAATAATTGCTTTTTCTGCTACAAAACTACAAGTCAAAAAGTTTAACTTTCTGACATGTAAAACTGTACAAAACTACATGTTAAAGCATTTTTATTCATTAGTTTCTTAATTATTTAAGCATATGGTATTTATTATATATAAATAATATTTGAGTCTGTATGTAAAGTTGAAATGAAATTTCTACCTGCAGTGGATTTCTTGTCTAAGTTCCATTTATCTTTAGCCATCATGTAAGAGATTTTGGTTAGTGTGATATCTTTAATAAAATCTGCATGTCTAAATGACGATTTATACGTGCATGTCTGTTTCATAAAGATATATATAATCCAAGCCATGATCATTACTTGCAAAATTACCTAATGATATTTGCATTTGTGATTTTGATTATTCTCTGGTGCAAAGGTCTATAAGACGGAAATTAGATGAGAAATTCAGACAAATTGCTTAAAAAATCTGTGATTTCAACATCAGTAGTACAATTAATAAATCGATAATGCGAAGAATTTATGATTATCCAATAAAAATATCAATTCAAGTTCTTCAGCCATAAAAGGGAAAAAAAAATTGTCAATTGATAAAAATTAATTGCAAATGGAATGTACTTGAAGATTCGTTTGCAAAAAAAAATATTTTGCAAAATTTAAGTTCGTATTTGGGAATTAAAATTATTATTGAGTCTATGGAAACATGCTAGCAATTAGTTTCTGCATCACTAGACAAAAATAATATATTCAGGGTTTGTTTTTAGAGTTAAAATTTATGAATATGGAGAAAACATTTTCTTTCTAGGCATATCAATGGTATTAGTGGGACTATATAAACCAGCTTATTTGTGAAAATTTAAATCATTTTATCATTATGTTATTTATCCAACATTTAATAGGTTAGTATCTCCATTTCGAGCAGATATATCAATAAAACAATTCTTTCCACCCTTTAGAAACTATAATTGCTTGTTAATAATGGAAAATTTATCTACAATTGCTTAAACATTTTCAATGGTATTTTAAAGTTTTTAAACACGTGAATGCGTTGAACAGTTGCAGTTACACTTTTAAGCTATTTCCCACAAAGAATACCTTCTGAAGATGCTTAGAATTTGTCCCACTTTTACACGGCTTGGGTGCTAATTCATAAAACTGTGACATAATTTGGATTCCATTCGTATAATTTAAGAAATTTTTCTAATACTTAAAATATATTTTCCTAAAGTTTAGTTTTATATGAAACAGTTAATTTAAGCTAAAAGTATAAAAATTTTTATCATAACTTGTAGTTTATAGATAAGAAACCCTTTATAATGAGTTTATATTAAGAAATGTGAAATGATAAGGCTTATAATAACCAACAATACTTTTCGTCTAACAAAAATTATCAATCAAATAATAAGTTTAAAGTATTTCATCGTTAGTTACAATACTAAAGTTCGAATTTGTTTTAACAAATAAAGCATTGTAAGGAATTCTAAACTAACAGAGAAGTTCACTTTTGTGTTAGATTATAAATATTTAACTCCCAAGAGAATAAGGCATTGTGCGTAGGCATTTGTTTATAATTGAATATGGAATAAATATGTATCGGGGTAAAATTTGAGTAGAATCTGATAAGAGACAATAGTCTGCTAAAAAATTATGAAATCAAAAATGTCTCTTAATTGGAATTTAAGATGACAAAAAAACTGGATCTGAGAAAAAATCTACAAGCAAAATTAACATTAACTTGGTCAATAATTAAAAAGTTCTTTTTGCAATATCTTCATAAAGAAATTAAACAAAGAAATGGGGGACGAATTATATAACTCCCAAAACGTTTTCCTCAAATATTCTTATAATACGTTTTTCACTTCTTTTTGTAATTATGAATTTACTAGTAAAATAAATTGTCTCCGTGTTTTAGAATAAACATAACTCTTTCATAAACTGAAACTTTAAATTTAACAAACAAACATGCAGTACATACCAACACTAATATTTTCTTCTTCAAATATTTTGTTACTTGCATGATTGATTCATTGCATTTCCAATAAAAAATTAAAATGCTGTCTTTTATCCAATAAATCACGCCCTGTGGAAGTTTATTATTTTTCATACTCATTTTAAGATCTCCAACTTCCATTTATTAAGTCAATGCATAATGTCATAAGTGGGGATTTTCATACGATTAAAGGTGAAAGTATGTCAATTTTTTCTTTAATTTCATAATCAAAATTGTGCAGTAATATATTTTAACGTGATCGAGGTCAATTTAATGACCTTATCTCTTGAAGGCAAGATACTTCTCTCGAGGCAGTAGCTCAGTTTGTCAATTTCTATAATTGCTTCTGTAAAGCACATCCTTTATCCACAAACATTATATTTTTCCTTTGATCCGATCTTTAAAATAAAAATGTCCACTAATCTAAGTGCAAAAAAAATAAATAAATAAATAAATAAATAAATAAAATAAATAAAAATAAAATTACCAAATTTTTTCTCTTTAGTATTTATTTGGAGATTAAGGAGGAAAAACGATTAATGTTCTTGTTGTTGCTCCAGCTAGGCTGACAGTACGGGGAGCGCTGCTCCACTTTTCCAACTGAACCGTACTTTGGTGTGGAGTCTGACTTCCTCAGTACACATGCCTTAGGTACCCGTTTATAGGGTAGGCAACCATTCACAACCCATTTAGACAAGGAAACGATAAAGGAGAGGGAGAAAATACATTCCCGAATCGGGATCCGAAACCAGGACCTCCCTATCCGTAGTCAGGCACGCTGACTACTAGACAGGTGGAATTAACTCTCCTAGTACAATATTTATTCTCTATTTTCTTTTAGTTTTATAATACAAAATGTATTATCAAAAGGAAGAATTGACAACATAACGGAAAACAACTGATACAGTCGAAGACCATTGTATTAAGTGATCCTATACACGTTATAAAGTCCATAGGGTCCAATCTACCTCCTATATTGAGCTAATAATCGAATAGTTATCGCTCTTGAATTTGGATCAACAGTTCGTGGGTTCGAATCCCACATCCGTCTTGAATGGCTCGAAGTCCACTTTAAGCCGTAGGTTCCAGTCTGTGTGCAAAAAAAATGAGCTTTGAGCGACAAACCAACATCCTCTGAGGTGGGAAAGCAGAATGCAAGCTCCCATATAAACGTCACAATACACCTAAGTCTGTTTTTACACGGTAGATTGGTTCCAGAAGAAGCCGTGTAAAAAAAAAAAAAAAACGTGTAAAAAAAGACATTGATCTTATACAAAAACGGGTGATTTGTTCCTAATCTCTAAAACCTATTAAAATTAGTGAAAAACAAGAATTTTTAAGAACAAGAATTCATGTTTATTTTATTAAATCAAATATATAATGCTTATTTTCACAAGCATAGTAATTAATGATAAAAAAGATATGCACTCTAATCTTAAAAGTAATATAAATTAAATGTACCAAGAGCAGTTGAGCCTTCTCCATTTCGAAGGCGATCTAAAATTTTAATCTTGGTTTCCAAAGAAATTGCCTTCCGTTTTAGTTTATAACTGACATTTCCTTTTAGGGATACATAAAATATTTAACAAAATTAAAAAACATAAATAACTGAATAAATACAAAATATTTTTTGGCTTACCTTTTATCTTAATGCGTTAAAATTAAATTTAATGGAAAATCAAATTTGCCTGCAAAAAATTTCTTTACCAAACACGTCTTATTGCATTGACAGTTCACAAAATATTAACACGTTTCAATTGCTCTGACCAGTAAATTTTATTGTATGCACATAAAGGGAATTCCCCTACTTGTTTGTACGCGCTAAAGGGGAATTCACTTAAATCTTTAAGCTAGTGTTCGCAAACTATCGATACTATCGATGGTTTCAGACTTTTTTCTTTCATAAATACTTTTTTGTGATATGAACATACTTCGCAAAAATTAAATTTGACAAAAAAAATTTAAGTACATAAAATTTCAAATCGTGCTAAATGGAATAAAATCGTGTAAAAAAATTAAAAATATTCAATTTTCAAACCGTGTTATATCAAAACCGTGTACAAAAAGACCGTGTAAAAACAGACTTAGGTGTACAGTCATTCAAAATTAACGAATGATTAATAATAATTAACAATAAGACAGAAATTCAAAATTAACGAATGATTAATATTTAGCAGCTTATGTTAGCAATAATATACTTTCGGAAATATCACGATAATCTAAAATACAAGTCAATTGATACAATAGTAAAATACAATTGATAAATTCAATTTGATAACTAAAATAGATCAACTATTAGACTTCTCACAATTCATGGATGATTTAGAAAGAAGTATTTTTACTTTAATATCCAATAGTTAAATAAATAAGAAATCTTTTCAATCACATGCACATTTTTAAGCAGTTTATCTTAAATTATCTAGTTTTTTACAGTTTATTCCTAAATTATCATGGGATTCTTCGGTCACAACGAGCTGTTTCTTCAGCAGATGCTTACAACTCTGTGATAAATATTGTATAGAAATCAATGTTAATAATATTTATTGAATCGTTATCAAGGTGAATTAGTTAATACATTAATGGATGCCTCTTAAGGACTAAAAAAGAAATAATACATAAATTTTTAGGAGAAATTATGTAGCAAAAATAAATTCATTCTTTAATCTTGTAAATTAATGCGGTTCCTGAATTACCCTGTTAGTATGATCCATTCAGAAAATTTAATTGTTTTACCAGTGCAACAAAAATTATTTTTAATAAAAAAAAAAAATCAGCCTTAATTATTAAACTAGTCTTGAAAATTTAGTTTAAAGAATATGCAAATGATTAACTTAAAAAGTTTTTTGGTACATGCACTTAAAATAATGAATTCCTACATGGCTGGAAAATTGAATGGTTTAACTATTGAAGAGTATATAACATGAAAAATGCCTTAAAATATATCTGAAAATAGTAAGAACAGGCTTTTGATCTTGATTAAACTGGACCATGTTTTAAAGAGGCATTAAGTTCGAATAGAATGGTTAATGCATGGAATATTATGCAACAAAGAAACATTCAGAAATATCCTTATACAACATAATGATTATGTAACATAATGATGTACAACACGTAATGATTCCAAGAGCTGGAATCTAAATACATGATATCTATCAGATACATGATATCTAAATACCTATAGAATTTTATAGGGAAAACATATTGAATAAGAAAGCAAATATTGAAACACTTTAATTCCGTTTGACTCTTTTGTTTACGAAACTTAAAAATAAGTAATTTTGTTTTGATTATTCTAACAGAAGAGCATGCAAATCAATAATCCAGGAAATATTTCCTCGTAATTTTCATTCTAAAAAAATATTCTACAGAGTGCAAAAATTATTGACGATTAATCCAAGTACTTTTTTCTTTCTGTATAGATTATAAAATTCACACTAAATTTATGGAGCGTAGAAATACCATAATACATATCATTTTCTTAATGATTGTATTCTTATGCAGTTTTGCTGTTGAATTGGATGAATATTATTACAAAGCGTACTCTACATCTATCCAAGCGTTATGTTTAAGTGATGGTACGTATTGTTTTATAATATTTTTTTTAACTAAGAATGGTTTTTATTTCATTTCTATGGATTAATAAGGGGGTGGTATCAATAAGATACGATCTTCAATGGTCATGATGAATTTTCTGTAAGACAAATAACATTAAAACTTCAATTTAAAATAAAAATTCAAAAAAATTTTTTTAAAAAAAATGAGACAAAAAATTTGGTTAATTTCGGAGAAATCAAAATGGAATGTAAGCTTACTTTAATAAAGAATCACTATAATTGTCTAGATTCAATCTTGTGTGATGTGTTAGGTTAACCATAAATATTAAGCATCATTAGCGCTAATAATAATTTGTTTATTATTTGTAATTCTACTAAATGAAATAGTCTAAATTTGTGTGACTCTATGTTTAAATTAAGTAAAATACATTTATTTTTTTAAATCTACAACAGAATGTCAGAAGACATAAAGGTGATTCTAAAATTTCTGATTATGGTTTTTCAATTCTTTTATAAGACGCTGGTTAAAATCAATTTTCATATATTTTTAAGCAAAATTAAATTTTTGATTATAATAGCAGAAAACTATGAGTTGTTGTTTGTGTAAGGAATACAATTTTTATTTCCTGACGAAATGCATTTAAACTACAAGTTACTATCCTATTGGGTGCTTTTAAACGAATAACTTTAAAATCTTGGATGACGTCATTCAATACAGATGGGTGAAAATATTGATTGTCATTATATGTACATCTGCATGACAGTAATAGAATAAGTAGTGATTTAATTTTATAGGAAATTCTGCAAAAGTCTACATCGTTAATCTTTTAATTATTCATTAAGTATGAATTATTAAAATAAAAAGTATTTAAGTAAAATTAATTTAGTAGTAATACATTTTGCCTTTTAATAATCTCTCTTTATTACGTTTTTGTTAAAAAAATTTTATATTTTTTTGTTATGAATGTTCTTTTTTTCCCATTTTTAAAGATGTTTTAAAAATAATAAGCGCTTAAAGTAAACTGTTATTAAGATTTGCGATTGGTAATCATGTTTGCATGCTCAAATAATCATTTTATGTTAAAGGAATTACCTGGATTCATTGACAAATGCTTCTAAAATTAAAAACAGAACAAAATGCATTTAAACATGTTTTTCATTTCTTTTATTCGCCTAACCAACCATTCGAATTCTAAACGAAATATATTCCATTTTGTCTTCCATTATTTAACATATAATACAAATTCTTGTTATAATTTCAATTAAAAGCACTAATCAATCTTTCGTAAAATAAAAAGTGAATATTTTAGATTTACATACTCATTATATTAATGACATTAATATGAAAAACATCTAAATTCAAGTTATTCAAGAACAGAATTTAGAAAACGTTTATTTCTTTCCTTTTCGTCATGTTCTTTTTCATTTTCTTTATTAACTGGAAGCAGGCGTTTGGCAAAAAAAGGCAAATAGAATACAAAATGCAATTATATACTGTGTAAAATAAAATTATTTTCTATAATGATTAGTTTAAATCTAAAATTTAACTATACTTTTTAATTTTACTAAGTAATATAACTAGATAATATTTTACTAATATGGGACAAAAATATTACATTATCCGAACTGTATTATAAATTTGGTTCAGAAATTGTTTCTAACACAAATCTCCAACAATTAAAATCCTATTGCTGTGTATAACTATCAGAATTCTCAAATCGCTTGATTGTGTCTCTAAAGTTACTGAGCCCAAATATTTCTTAAAGTAATGAATGTTGTTTTTTAACCGTAACTTGGTGAAACCATAAATACATTTTCAACTTTTGAGTTGGTGTAATATGTAAAAGAGGTTGGTTGAAATTATTTTTATTTTGCATAAATGCTTTTATTAATACTATCTTTTGATTTTCATAGATTTAACAGATAGGAAATACCAATATTATAAGAAAGTGTGAACACATAAACTTTAGTGATATTTTTTGAAATACCATTTATTTAATGATAGCTTTTTTCAAAGAAAAGGAATAAACATTGTTGTAAAACGATTGTGCATTTCTTTTAAGTCACATTCTTAATAAATTCCCATTTGATGTCTACAGTAATATTCATTTTGTTGTCCTGATTATATATCTTCTGCAGTATTTTCTGTAAGGCAATGTATGCATAATGTTAAACTTTTCGATAAAAATAAAGATTGATGCATTTGAATATAATACACCGTTATAAGTCAAGTGAATGAGCATTAAACACAAAGAAATCATAAATGTGTTATCCCTTGCAATTAATTCGACGAAAATTTGTTTACACTGTTTTGCTCGTTTAACTCATAACATAGAACTTTTTATCATTTGATGTATCAGTGAGTTAAAATGATAAAGAATAATTTTATGTTTTAATTGTTTTAGAGAATTGTTATGAAGAAATAGATTCTCACTGGAACAAAATACCATTAGAGGTAAATCTCTTTCAAGTAATTTATTAGTATAGTTAATCGTAATTAATATATATAAATATATATATTGAAAATATTCTAAAAAAATAAGTTTATTTTGTACATAAAATTTTTAGTTTTTTTATTGAAACAAATAAAAAAGCACTAATTCAATTTAAGGCAATAGTTTTAATAATACTTCTTCTGCGTGTTCTTTTTTTTTTTTTTTTTTTTTTTTTTTTTTTTACAGTGTAGAATGATAATACAGGATCATATTCAAAAAGTTTACCCTAATATGGATTGCTTAGAAAAAATGACAGTAAATTTCAGTGTAGTATGTAATGATACAGAAGAAATGAAGGTAAGTTTCTTATTCTACTTCGAAATTATAAAATGTTTCGACGCACATTAGTTGAGAAATATGGAGAGAAATTAAACAATTTAAGTGATAATTGTGAAATCATTTTGGATGATCTAACATCAAAGTAAAAATTACATGCTGAAATGAAAATCAAATATATTAAACAATATATTTTAATGGAAATATTACAAATCGATAGCTTTTCAAAAATTTTCTACATTAATTTCGTTAAAAAATTTTTTTTATATAATGTTGAAAACAAATTCTTATTTATTTCGATACATAATAATTAACATTATTAACAACTGTATATTTCTTTGAACAAATCTATCAAAATTTTATTATTTCTAATATGTGTTAAATTATATTAATTGAACTCATTTCTCTCATAACCTTAAACCAGAAACCATAGAATACTTCACAGAAACCTGGTGATTTGTCTATTCAACAAATTTATTTATAGCTCATTATAAAAATTAAAAATTATTGGTACTTTTCATTAAAAATTTTAAAACAAACCTCCTTTATGGTCATTGTTTTTGGAGCATAATACAAAATGCAACAATGAAGAGGAACCACACATCTGACAAGCTCAAGAAGAAGTAGAAGATGGTGATTGTTTACAAAATTCTTACCAGCACATTTATCTTTGAATCTAAATAATTATATATATTCAAAAGGTTATCTTTTTTAAAAAATTAAAAAATAATTTTTTCTTTTGAGTTGTACCTAACGTTTTCTTTAACAGGTGTAAATAGATTACAACTGATGGCATCCTTTTAAGATGGATTCATGATGAATCATTAAAATTTTCATTTTCAATGTCTTCAAAATGCCGTAAAAAAGTCATAAATTGCTGAAAAAAATAATTTCCTTTTTAGATTAATAGATAAGAAGGATAAGAATAAAACTGTTTAGATAAGAAGGAGTATTTCTTTAATTTCTTAGATTAATTCATGATCAAAAGTTTAAGTTAAAAGTCTTATGAGTTTGCTAGATTATTAATAGCTTTGTTCCATCCTTTTCTGTAATCAAACCACAATAGACTTCTACAATCAGCACTTACGAGAATTTTGATACCAAATAAAATCACAATTTTTTTGGCACTTTAACAATTTTTCTCTCCTTCTTATCGAAATGATGTTCTTGTGGGTTTCAGATTTGTTTCCAAAAAACCATTGTACCTAAGGTACTAGAGCCAGGGTTTGAATATTTCTGTTGTCATATCTTACCAAAGCTAAATAGAACTGTAGAAGACTTGCGGACATTTTTCTGCCCTATCTCGCCCTGGTTGTTCTTGTCACTTGATCCAATAACACAAATTACTCTATTACATCGTAGAACTTGATCCTTCCTCAGCTGAAGTTGTCCTCATTGGAAATAATCCCTAGAAATTTGCATCATCCAGACTTTTGATATGGTGAGTTGAGAAGTGTGGAAATTTCTGATAATTCCTGAAATAAAATACTCCATATTTGAATATCAATTACTAAACACAATTCAAAGTACATAAAAAAAAACATTCAGACATAAAAATTGAATATTTTCAGAAATTTATTGAAAGATCAGGAAAACCACAGATGCATAATTCTTCTACTGTCGTTCAAGCTTACTATTAAAGTAACTTTAATAAAATAAACATTTTAAAAATAAAAATCAAGAATAGCAATTTGTGGCTTCCTTATTCTTTTGTTCTTTATTAACTTGGCTAATGTAATTTTTAGTCTTTCATGGGCAAGAAAAGTTCTTTAGTTTCATATTCAATAATAATATTCTTTTTATATTATTCGTATTTTGCGAATTTCTGTTGAAAAGCTTCGAAAATTTTTAATATGTTGAAAACCATTAAACTTGTGAAAAAAGTCATGGAAAATGATGAGCAACTGAAATTTGATGAAGATCGGTGAGATTATTTGATGTAACAACTGAAGAGGAAAACTTTATTCATTGCATATTTCAGTATACAGAAAATAATTGTATACTTATGAAGTATTAAAGTATTTTATTGCTTAAATAATGAATGATATGAGATAAGAAAGTTCTAGGCAAGTAAAAACAATTTAATGTTTTTTTTTTTTTTTTTTTTCTTTCAGTTAACATTCGTGGATGGGATAACTCTTGGAGTTAATGAGTTTGCGGTAAGATTTTTCGTACAATACTTTTTTATTACCAATTTTTTGTTCTGCTTAAAACGAATGGAAATTCGTATTCAAATTAAATACTCTGCATCTGTATATATTATTGGTATTTAGCGCATCTCTTAAAATAGGAATTAAATATAATTTATAAACAAGATATGATTTTGCGCCCCGTGTGGTGGCCAGGGGTAAAAATTTAGCCCCAACATAGTTCATGCCTGTTGTAAAAGGCGACTAAATGGGTACACTGTGACCAAGGGTATAGACAGCCACCATGGAGCCAGGGCTGTTGTGCTGTAGAAGATGATGATTTTGCAGTTCTCTGTCAATAGAAAAATAGTATTCGTGTGATTCTAATACTTTAGTATTAACATAGGAGCTTTTAAAATAATAATAAAAAATTATTCAGTATCAAAGCTTAAAAACGCTGGCATTGAAAAAATAAAAACTCGCCTCATTTTAACTTTACGTATATATATGTATATATATATATATATGTGTGTGTGAATTTATCATATATATTACACTACTTCTCTTTAATAATACTTTTAAATCATAAAAAGTAATATTTCAGTATTTTTTTCAAAATAAAACTGTGCTATATATTATAGACTTCGCTTAGTACTACATTCCTGAATCTGAGTAACAGTTAAGAATCATCTCAACTAAATATTTCTGTTCGAAATATCTTAATTGTTAAACATTCCATTCAACAATTCAATGCAGTCAAGTTATGTATCTATAATATATATGTATGTAGCCGAAGTTATATAAATCAGTCTTTGCAGTCTGAAACATAAAGGCGTTATATAATATTTGAAAAAAAAAATCAATTAATCATCAAGTACTATTATAGAGCTAGTTACTAATATATATCGTATCAGTTCACTGATAGTTTTAAGTACATTTTCAGACCACAAATTGATATTCTCAATTCATGTGATGTTCTTGTATATAATGAATTCTTTGAATGATAAGAAAATTGATTCAATG